>OY992892.1:93456706-93751706 GCA_963921405.1 Cepaea hortensis | reverse complement strand
CCCCTAAGTGATTTTTATTTTTTAATTTTTACGGTGAGCTGCGCTGTAGAAATCGCTCCCAAGGCGGCGACAAGAAATCATTTAAAAACACTCTGAAGATATCCTTCACAGCTTTTGGAATTCATCACGACACAAGAGAGAGAGAGAGCTGCTACCGAAATTCATGGCGTACATCATTACGCAATCTTGTAGTCATTTGCGAAGCACACTTAGAACAGGGGGGGGGGGAGGGGAAAGACGACACAAAAAAAATCATCGCAGGAAAAGCCTGGGCTTGGGATACGTATAAACACAAACATATGGCAATGAAGCCTGGTATTGGTGTAGTATACACACACATACACATTACCATGAAGCCAGGGATTGGTATACGTATACACACATATACACGGGGTCATTAAGCCAGCCATAACATGATGTAAATCTGTTGAACAATAGTTGCTGCACGCTAGCAATTTCTGATTAGTGCGCATGTGAGGTTTTTTTGTGGGTTTATAGAGAATTACAGAAGTTCTAATGAGTGAAGTTCTATAAAGTATATCTCTCTATAAAAGATATAGGTTAGTAACAGCAAGTGTTGTCTAGAGGTATTGATAGTCATTCTCGCATAACCCTTGTAGAGAAACCATTCAGAATTTTGGCTCACCGAGTACCCCCACTGTGAGAAATTAGACCTAAGTTAAGTTCTACACAGAATTATTTATAGATGATTTCTCTTCTAGGCCATATATATATATAGAGATCTTGGCAGTTAGCCACAGTAACCAATGAAAGCAGTTCTCTCATCTTCCAGCTGACTGTGCTCTGGTCGCCAACCTCATTTTTGATCTCATTACTTATTTCAAGTGACACAAGACACTTGGACAAATGATCACATTGACAATTGTACCATTGTAGTGAACATAAACAACAACAACTGTATTTTACACTGGTTGAACAAGACAACATGAGAAGATCTTGACAACAACCATACAGACTTTCACAATCTCTGTAACCAACAGTAACAGTAGAGTAACAGTCACCATGAAGATGCTTGACACCAGTTGGACATTTCTTTCTCAACAATGTACAAGACAATCACAGAGACATGTATCTCAAAACTGTTCTCTTACAACTAATACTTTATTAATGTCTGATGAGGTCAAGTGAAGACTCAGGCTTCATATTCTGCCAACAATTTACATCTCAAATATGTTTATATGCAAATTATAGTGACATTATCTATGAAAACCCAAACACCTCACTCAATGTCCCCACAGAAACATCAATCTAAATAAACTTTCCTCCTTCACATCTCTACACCATAGGTTATCCTACACCACAACACTTTAATCATGCTATCACTTTTCCAACCGTCAAATGAGGAAAACACATGATAAACCTATAGCCGGGCACAAGTATAGGGAGACACTGCTATACTGATCCGTGTACCGTCTTTTAGCACCATGAAGGTGTTGGGAATGTCTCAGGTTTCAGCTTTCCCCATAAATGTTTTCAGTTCAGGCCATTCCCCACTTTGACTAGGCCGAAGCAAGTGACAAACATGTCCTTCCGAAGGGTGAGTAGACTGTTCGCAAAGTTGATAATTTGGGATTAGTTTTACTTTTCCAGCAGAGGAAGATCTAAAAACTATTATGTCCCATCATTCTTCTCTGCCAGTCTATCTCCCACAACAGGTTCTGATGTAATTGAATCACCACACCGACTTATCACCAATCCATTTTTGGGAATTTGCTCTGTGTATTAACTTCTGCTCCTTCAGCTTTCAGCCAATATTAATAATAACTGTGATATAGTCTGCTCCAAGTGCACCTTTAATGTCCACTCTTAGCCAGTAGTGACATGCTGAAGACCAGGTGATCTCTCCTCTTAAGGTTTCTTCTTGAATTTATCTTGAAGATATAGCCTAGAGCTTTTACAAAATTGGAGAGTATCCCTGTTTTAGGCTTTTAATCAAGACTTTTCTTCAGTGCCATCTGTATAGGCCAGAATTAGTGGATTCAGGCTGAACATTTGCAACCTGTTGTTCATTTTGGTCTTTTTGGAGTCTGACTTTTCAGCTGGAGTTGAAGACTAGAGCTCAGGACTTCCCTGGAGTTGTCCTGGTGATTGAAAAGGGCCTCCTCCATCTCTCTCATTCTCTGTTAATAAACAAAGGCACAACATGTGTTTTACATCTATTGAACCATTGTCACAGTTATACAGTACTATCACAGATTCAGAGAGGAATGGGAGGGGAAAGGGGAGTGTGATATTCGAACACCCGCCTCTCACTGATGATGAAGTGCAATTTTATTTGGGGGTTTGGGGTGATATCCTTTCTCCAGGTTCATCCCCAAAACCGTGAAGTCATAGGCACATACTCCTAATCAGAGGCAGCTTCACACCATTATCTTGTAAATTCTCACAATGAGTAGATCACAGGGACCGGTGTACCATGAGAACAGACAGTGTGATTAAGCACCAAGAAGTAGGCATTGTATGGCAGAAATCATGCACTAGAATTGCCTTCACATGTGGAATACACATAATGAAAGAAAACATGAATTTTCCCTGACAAATAGCATAAGCCTTCCCATGTATTCATCTGACAGACACTGTAGGTTAATTTCCACAGTGCAATGCAGTCCTGCAAACATGGATATAATAAGTGTCTTTAGTTTTACAAATATGAGAAGTTAATTATATAATTATCATCTCATTCACTCAAACATTCTCAGCCATTATAAGGGAGAAATTACATGCAGTATATAGCATCACACATTCTGAAACATAACTGCCAAAGGTAACTCTCAAGAGCGATGTACAGTTTGGTTAAGAATGGTCATGATAGGCACTCAACGAATGTTCAGAGCGCACAAAGGTTTTGCCATATGCATTGAGCGTGGTTTACAGTCATAAGCATATGCAAATCATCAAATCAGACAGACAATAGACATGGTAAGAATGTTTCACTGCGGTAGACATGACAGGTTTTGAGCGGCAGTTTTAGAGTCACTGTACCGAAGTCCTGTCTTCTTTTTACATTTTCTCAAGAAAATACTCGGCCATTCGTCTCTCTCTCACTTCATCAGGTTTACACATAACATATTAAATGATTTAGGTACCTGGAGTGCAGATGACCACCTCCCAAAGAATGCTTTTGGGCAAATTTTACCACTGCATCTTGAACATGTCCTTACGGGATGGAATCAAGGCTTCGACTGGCGGGCTAATTATGTATTAAGGAGCGTTACCAGCCCAAGGGTTACCCAATCAAATTGAGACCCCACCATTCATCTACCCTCTCTCGATCTAGAATCTACCATTCTATTTTTAGTTAGGGTATCACGACGGCTTACGTGGTTAACTACTGAGTATTGAGAAATGTAAATGGACTGGGGATGTGAACGTCTGAAGACATCATGCCACAGCGCACCATGGTGACGGAATTAAAATACCTGCCTCACCCTCCGTGGCGACGGCGTATTTAAGCTACCTGCCGCGCGCTCCGTGGCGGCGGAGTTAAGCTATATGCCTCGTGCTCCGTAGTGACGAGGTTAAGCTCTCTGCCTCGCGCTCCGCGGTGACGGTGTTAAGCTACCTGTCTCGCGCTCCGATGGTTGTGGTTCGATTCCGACCTCCGCCATTTGGTTCACGAGCGAATTTGTCTCGAAGACTTGTGGGTCGTCGCTGGAGCAACGGAGTTTGGGCTGTGTGTGACGCTTTCGGCAGACCAATCTTTGGACAGAGACCAAGCCATATAGGATACACCCGGTGCAACGAAATCGATAGTCTATACCATCCCTTTAAACGTCTGTAAGCCTTACATTTGTGATTAGTGTCATTATTATTATTATTGTAACTGTAGGTAAAATATAAAGGACAGGAAGATATAATTTCCTACACTTAAGAAGCGCAACATTGACTTCTAGTGGGCCAGAGAAGTAGATAATAAGAGAGAGAGAGAGAGAGAGAGAGAGAGAGAGAGAGAGAGAGAGAGAGAGAGAGAGAGCACTTGATAATTCCCCTCCGTTAACAAGAAAAAGGACAGAGAGTTAGGCAGAAAATTCCAGGATTCCTTCAGACGGGGAGTATACTTTTGTATACCCCAGACAATTGATCACTAAGATGGGCTGTACCAATATTAATGAATGGAACAATTAATGGTTACCATCACTTGAACAACAAAGACTAAACATAACACAGCATTAAAACAGGGACTAGAAAAACAAGTTAAGAATAATATGCATGAGTCGTTATTTTGTCCATTCTCGTAGCACGTATTCCCAACTGCGGATGACAAAGCACATTGTAAAAAGCGCAAGATAAAAGTAGAGAACAGTTTAATAGTGTAAATACAAGAGTAATAAATTATGGCAGCAGTGAAATGTCAGGAACAACATCATTCAATTATTACATATAGAGACAGGAGAGAAAGTGAGGGAAGGTGTATGTGTGAGTGTGTGTGTGTGTGTGTGTGAGAGAGAGAGAGAGAGAGAGAGAGAGAGAGAGAGAGAGAGAGAGAGCGAGAGTTGAGTTGGGTTACGAACCGACATCACTGCACTCAGGACATTCCAATACGTGCTACGTCCCCTCGTTCAACAGCCAGCGAAGAGCCATGCTACTAATCGTTTCCACCGCTATCTGATTAATAGTTCGCCTCGTCTTCCCTCTCAGGTTTGAGTTTCTTTCAGAATCCCGGCCTATCCTCTGCAATCTCATTCTTTCCACATATTGGTTCTCAATCTGTTCCACCGCCTTCTCCACCTGTTCTCACAAGCGCACGACCAACTGCTTCTTGTCCATAGGCAATCTACCACCAAGAGGTACATTCCCTGCTAGCCTATCAGCCTGTTCATTCCCTCGCACCCCCACATGTCCATTGCAAACTATCCATACTATTCTCACAATCTGTGACCTCTGAAGCGACGATAGCCATTCCACACAAATCATTCCTTTCTCGACCTTACTAAGCATACTCTTTGAATCTGTAATGAATACAATGTGTGTTGCAGTAGTCTCCTCCAGCTAACGGAATGCCTCTGTTGCTAACTTCACCTCCATTCTCATGCTGGAGGTCGAAGTCTCATATGCCAGACTCTCCTTTTTCAAGCATCGTCCATTAGCCTTTGCAATAAAACCCCAACCACTACGTCTGTTTTCACCACAGACCCATCGGTGTAGATGAATATGTCACCTTGATGTGTGTTACTCTGGATTAGCTTTTGCACTTAAAACTCAGTGCGGCCCGCTGTGCATTCCCTGCACTTGCGACCCAGTGTTTTTATTCTAATGTGCCTGTTCGTCATTTCTTTCGGAACTTCAACCTACTCTTTTTCATGATTGATGGTCTCTAGATCGCATACCTAACATATAAACAGTTCCGCCTGCCATCAAGGACCTGCCTCGTCTTAGTCTATGACCCTTGACTATATCCATGGCTGCATGCAGCGGGTGATCCCTATCTGCCTTAACTCTCAGGTACCATTTCTCCTGTATGATCTATGCCTAATCGTCATTGTTGGTAGCGCCAGACTATGCCTCATGCATATAATTGGTGTGTCCTTTGTGCACCCCATGATATCCCGCATGGCAGCAATTTGTATACGCTCCAACCTTTCAAGCTGGCTCTTTGATACTGCCAGCAGCCCCAAACCATACTCAATGACAGAAATTGTTAACTTCTGAAAGAGCCTACCCCGGTTGCTGCCATAGCCCTCAATGCATTAACTCCCCGTGGACAAGGGGGGGGGGGTGGTCGTGCGCTTGTTGGACCAGGTGGAGAATGCGGAGGAACAGATTGAGAGTGAGAGAGAGAAAGAGAGAGAGAACGAGATAGAGAGAGACGGAGCGAGAGATGGAGAGAGTGATGGGGTCTCCTCAATATAACAGAACTATCAAAGCTACCCTTGTTTGATGACAACTGTACAAGAAAAAATTACAAGAAAGCGCTAAGGTACTAAACTGCCGGTCTCCCTGACCTAGATGTTAATGTCTTTCTCCGTAAGCCGTATATTCTCACGAATAACGTAACCTGCGCGAGAATCGGTAGCGGTAAACTACTAACATCAATAAGGTCGAATTAATTGCACTAGATGTTACCCCAGCTGGTTTAGTCTCTCTCTCTCTCTCTCTCTCTCTCTCTTGCTCTCTCTCTCTCTCTCTCTTGCTCTCTCTCTCTCTCTCTCTCTCTCTCTCTCTCTCTCTCTATACAGATAGTCAAACCACTTACGGGGAACATTCCATAATGCAAGAATGCAGTAGTCCCCGATACAATTACTCCCGTGTTTTAAACGAAACAGCGCAGTGATTAATTACTACATCTTTTGGAATTTATCACGCCACTTGGGCGATTGCAGCTAAAAGACAGAAATTCGTGGCGTACACCATTACGCAAAGGTGCAGTCATTCGTGAAACAACCAGGACTGCAAGAGTTGTGAAGAAAAGGCTGGGCAGAAAAACCACTGCAGGAGATGGAAAGTCAAGAATTCTTTGCTTACATTGTCAAAGAACACTTCGAGCCAAAATAGCCTTATCAGCCATATTATACCTCACAGCTCCATACTTTCAACCCCACTGGGTGAAATGAATGGTCATCATCATTCTTGATGGACAAACAATAATTACTACACCGTATTAATATAAAGTTAATTAATATACTTATTTTGTGTGTTTTTTCAGTTGATGTTCTTTTAACAGACGGCTCACCTGACATCCCGGGGTATATCACAGATGGCAATGACACTACGTGTAACACAGACGCCACTGCCACATCAATCCAACTGAGGTTTAACTCGCCTGTCTGGCCATACTATTTCACTTTCCGAACCAACAATAATAGTAAGACCTGTCTGTTACTAGAATGTCTACTCTCTTTTTCACTATTATCTCTAACTGGGGCGCAGGCCCTCCATCACACCACGCTGTCATTTTCTTTGCAGTATCCTGCAGCTCATTCATATAAATATATTTTCATATCCTTTTACAGGACATTGCTGTCAACATCAGCATTTTTGAGCTGATTGTTGATCTCTTGGCAAGATTACGCTCAGCATTTTGCCATTGCTTTCTGAGCTTCCGGCTCATTATCCCCCAAGTCACGAGCGCGGGTAGAACCGCAACTAATTCTCACGCGCTGCGAGAGCCTGCGTGGATAATCGGGATTACGGAGAAAGTATTGTAACCCCTCTGCCAGAGAGACCGGCAGCTCTCTCATATTTTCATAATATTAATCATCCTTGTCTGTTATTCTCTTCTCCGTGCGTTCTTTGGTCTCTCGCTATTTCGTCTGCCCTTTGGGTTCCAAACATAAGAGTGTTTGCCCAGTTTGCAAGATGACAAGAGAGGTCGAGAGTCGACGAAGTGTGACAAAGAGAGTTTTCCTGCAAACGTTGAAAGTGGGTTACAGAGGTTGCAGTTGGCAGACACATGTAACTGATGTTGATTATTTCAACACAAGACGCGTGCGGGAAAGAATCCGTGTACACAGGATGTCAACACAGGAACACATCGAGCGAGACAACTTGATTGACTGGTCAAGAATAAACATTATGATTGCTGAGTGCTTTAGAAGCTGGGCAGAAATAAAATAACACAATGAAGCATTCATTTGAAATACTAGGTGTTTACACGAGACTGTTTAGTACAATGATCTGTGGTAGAAATCAAAACAATGTGAATATTTTGTGTTTAACAGATATATATGTATGCGTATCCTTTACATGACATCGCTGTCAACATCAGCATCTTTCAGCTGTATGTTGATTTCTTGGCAAGATTACGCTCGGTAGTTTGCCATTGCTTTCTGAGCGGCCGGCTCACATACCACGTAAGTTACCGACGCGATTCGAACCATTGCTGATTCTCACCGTCGTCACGTTACTTACGAGAGTATACAATATTACGGTGAAAAGTCGCTAACCTCTAGGCTAGGAAGCCGGCGTTTACCAAATACTGTGTAGTTAAATGAACTGGTTAGAGATCACAACAATGTGAATATTTTGTATTTATGAGACTGTGTAGTAAAAAGCACGGTTTTATATATAAGAACGATGTTAATATTATCTATCGAGTCCAAAGATCTCAAATTATGTAGTAAAAACATTGTGTATAAGATTCCGGACATCTGAATAGAATAAGTTTGTGATATCAGAGAAATTGTAATTGAGACAATGAATGAATCACCCAAAAAAACGAGAAGTAGATTGTGAGCTTTACTAAAACACGACAACACGAGACAAATTGGACGTTGCGGCCAAAGCCTTCGTCAGCACAGGACAAACAAATACAAACCGACACAAACCTACATGAAAAACACTATGACAATATTAAACTAATAAACGGTACTTATCTGAATCCCTTGCTTGGAACGACTGACACGCTTAGGGCTGTAAGTGGATTAATAGACCGGATGTATGGTACACGGATCAAAGGTCAAGCGGGAGGGGAGTGTGGGTGGAGAAGAACCCATATGGTCGGAAAAGTGAAAATTAGGACCAGCAAAAATGTCGCGGACGCAAATTCACAATTATCAATTCTCGTTAAGCGCTCGAAAAATGCTGCGGAAGATTACATTGTGTTGGTCCTCACAGAGGGGCATGAGTCGCGGTCGTTCAGAAAACGATGGCAAAACACAGAACGCAAACCTGCCAAGATAGTTGACTGCGACGTCCTATAAAGGACCTGCACGTACCTAGATGGTGGACTAGGGGGTGGGAGGGGTGGGGTTTGGAAGTTAAATGAAGCTGTGTTGGACATTGAGGCCGTGAGGGGAGAGTGTGCCCAACTGGAAGATGAGACGGTGTTCCAATGTCTTCCGATCCCGTTAGTGGTATGCGCATGATTTGATGGCCATGACCTGTATGTCGGCTATGCCACGGTGGTCAGGACTGTTGAAATGCATGGATACTGGTTTGTGAGCGCCGCTGGTGATATCAGAAAGATGTTGTCTAAATCTGTCACCAAGACGTAAGCCTGTCTCACCGACATATCTCATGTCGCATCGCGTGAAGGTAATCGCATATATGACGTTGCGACTGATGCACGAGAAACCCTCACGGATGTGGAAGGTCGTCTTAGGGGATGTCAGACTCTGGGTTTGAAGTATGTGTGGGCAGGTCTTACAACGCGATCGAAGACAAGCCACCGTGTCAGAAAGAGATTGTTGAGGTTGGGGTAGACTGCTATGGACCAGCACATCCCTGAGGTTACGATCCCACCTAAACGCCACCAGAGGGGCCTCTGAGAAGACATCACGAGTGGTCGGGTCCGCCCGGATAATGGATAGACGTCTCAAGAGGATATTCTTGGCAGCAATATTGTGGGAATGGTACATAAGTGAGAGGACAGGTCTATTATTTTGCGATTTCAGTCTGGAGGTGAGAGCCTCAGTGCTACTGATAGACTGGCAGCGGTTAAGAGCTGTAGATAAAACATTTTCAGGATAGCCTCGAAGGCGAAAGAAATCAAGCATTTCGTGGGCTTTTTGATGGAAGTCGTGTTATCCCGACAAAGCCGTCGGAGATGTAACAATTGGGGGAAAGGAATAGAACTTTTGCACGAGGGAGGGTTGGAGGAGTTATAGAGGAGGAATGAGTGTGAGTTAGTTGGTTTATAATCAACCGTCGTACATAGACCAGCGGAACCTAAAGAGACTGTGAGGTCTAAGAAGTTAACGGCCAACGAAGAAATGGTGGAGGTAAGTTTGATGCTGGGATGGAAGTCGGAGAAAAAGGCAATGAAGTGCTGGAGGTCAGGCAAGGGCATGTCCGAGACACCAAAGCAGTCATCAATGTACCTCCTGTAAAGCTCTTGGAGCCTACCGGTGTATTGACTCCAAACCTGGTGCTCCAGATAGCCCATGAAGAGGCAGGCATAACTAGGACCCATCTTAGTACCCATGGCCACCCCGCTAATCTGGTCGAAGTAGTCCCCATTGAACTCAAACGAGTTAACGTTAAGGACTAACTCTGCCAGACGCAGCATTGGTCCAGTGTCTATTGAAGGGTTATGCCATTTCTCCAAGAAAAATTCCAAAGCTTTAAGGCCGTCAGAGTGAGGAATAGATGTGTAGAGTGAAGTCACATCTAAAGTGAAGATGTGGTAATAAGAAGGGTTTGTGAAACTTATGAATCGAAGATGGAGAAAGCGTGGTTGGTGTCTTTGATATACAAAGGGAGGCTGGCAACCAACGGCTGAAACATGCTGTCTAGGAACTCTAAAATCCGTTCTGTAGGGCAAGAGCTGGCCGAGACGATAGGTCTGACTGGGTTCCCTGGTTTGTGTGTCTTAGGTAGCATATAAAAGTCGGGTTTGCCCAAGCAGCTATCGCGGATGCTCAGCGAGGTGGCAGAGTTGGGCAAAAGACCTTGTTGGATGATGGCGTTAGTCACGCTTTTGACCTGGGTGTTGTTGCTGAGTGTCCCATCTTGTGTCCATGGTCTGTAGAAGGTTGTATCCCCAAGTTGCTTGTTGCCTTTCTGTATATACAAGTCTTTCCTCCAAATCACTAGCGCCCCTCCCTTATCGGCAGGCTTGATAACTATGTCCTAACGAAATTTCAACTGTGTGAGTGCCTGTTGTTTATCCGCGGTAAGGCTAGAATGTCGTAGTGGCTTGAATTCTTTTTTTTTTTTCTATGTCGAAACGTGTTTTTTCGATGTATAAATCAAGACCTTTAGATGCCCCTGGATTGGGAACCCAAGTGGACCTGCGTTTGGTGAGGTGAGAAAAATGGTCGGTGGGATCCGAAGAGTTATCACTATGAGGTCGATTACTGAAGTGATAGTTTAGCCTGAGAGTGTGATGGAACCCATGAGCGTCCTGCAGTAATGCTTATCTGTAGCCACAGGTACATAGCGGTATGAACCGCAGCCCTTTGTTCATTCTTGTTTACCATTGTAATTTAGAAGACTGTGCGATATATATATATATATATATATATATATATATATATATATATATATATATATATATATATATATATATATATAGAGAGAGAGAGAGAGAGTTAAATTATTAACGATATGAACTTTAAACTATCTGCGCTAAGAATAATTTGTGAGAAAGTTAACATTACCTTACACGACTGTGCAGTAATTAATCAGATAGTAGAAATGACCGTTTATATTAACATGTGTGCAACAAATCATTACTTTAATAATTAACTTAAAGCTTGTGTAGTAAGTTTTCATAGGATAGTTACACTTTATATAATCATTGAAAATAGTTTTATACTAGAATGCAATTATATTAATAGGTTTATGAATATAATTAGTGAGTATTTTTGTTATTGATGCTTAAGATTATTAGTTATATTTATGAATTAGAAAATAATAATTATATTTTTTGGAATGTTTTGAAACATCGACGATAGTTACGATCTGTGATTGTTAAAACCGCTTGACATTATCTAATAATGTTTGATATGATGAATTAAGTATTAATTTATTCTCATGTTATGAGAAGAAATGGATTGGAGAACTTAGTGTAAACTGGAAAGATCGAAGGGAACAGACCAATGGAAGACCGAGAAGTAAATACGCGTACGGCTTGGCCAAATGGCATGGTCGAGACAGGAACACTGAGCTGATCCACGAATCTGGTGATCGAGTGAAATGGCAGAGACATGACTGCACATGATTGATTGATTAGTATAGGCCTGTGATAGTCTGCAGTTATAACAGCTGGTAGATAAAAGCATTGGCATTTTTGTGTGAAAAGGTGGCAGAAATGTGGTGATATCAGTTAATGATAGTCTTTAGTTCTATTCTAGTTGACAGGACAAGTGTTAGTAAGACATATACTGGGCTACAATTAGTATTAATCAGCCAGGTTACAGTGCTTTATTCCATGGTATGTGGTGCTGCGTGATTCCATGGGAATGTGGTGCTGCGTGATTCCATGGGAATGTGCTGCTGCTTTATTCCATGGGAATGTGGTGCTGATTCATGCCATGGGAAGAGGGTGCTGATTAGTCCCAAGGGAATTTATTGCTGATTTGTGCAGTGTCGTTGTTATGGTGATTTCTTTCATTTGGGAACAGTGGTGTATTTATTCAGCGCGACACCGGACGGTATGGCATGTGGTGGTACAGCGCGATTCCGGGAGGGATGGCTTATGTATTTGCATCGTGACTCTGAGGGGAACGTTGCTCTTACACTTTACTATACTCGATCCTCATTGTTTGGGGACACCTATATTTGAGATAGGGAGATGACGAGGAGGATTCTTCTATACTTTGAGAGACAATAGGAATTATAAGATTGGATGCTTGCAGCAGTTTAAATATGTAATGACTGTTCTAACAGACCAGTGGAACAGTTCAAACTTTGATCTCGACTAACTAACGGTGTGAAAGAACAAGGGTGGACTTACCCTCTCTACATAGGGTGTGCTTTCATGTATAATGATAATAATATTCTTTGCCTTTCAGGAAGGAGGTTTAACAAGGATAATTTCTCTTGGGTCTGGGACAATTTTCCCAGAAGAGAAGCGAATGATGGATGATGGAAGATGAATGATGATGGTGGTGGTGGTGGTGGTGGTAGTGGCGGCGGTGGCGGATGCGGTGGCGGCGGCGGCGGCGGCGGTGGAGGAGGAGGAGGAGGAGGAGGATTATTGTTTATCCGGATAGACAGTGCTCTATGAGAGAAACCTCTACACGTAGATACTATTTTCATACTAACATACTGAGTGTATAATAGGAGGAGTGAAGAGGTAGTGCGGGGGTACCAGGATTTGGAAATAGGTGTATGGAATGACAAGACCGGTACTTCCTCCACCCGTATCTCCCAGATGAGCAATTCTAGGTGCTGTCCGACAACAGATCGGCACTCATGTCTGAATGTCTGTTAGCTAGTAGATGATCAGATATCCTGTAATAGAAGGTTAAAATTAGGCTGAGGGCTTGTGCCCATACTGTGTGCCATGTATGCCAGAATTGTTGCAGATTGATCTCACCCACTACTCTCACGGCAGGGTTTGTCTTCTAAGATGAAGTCAAGATGTTCTCACTGACTAGAGGGAATTTGGCTATATGCTCAATCCAGTTGGTAATCGCACTGGGAGCCAACCAAAGCTAGCTCCCCCTATAACACCACATCTAATGGGAATGAACCCCTATGTACTTGCTGTGTCAACTTGCGGTACGGTGTAGCCTCAAAGTAACAGGCGTAATCACTACAACTTTGAACATCCTCATGGCTCGTCAATTGTTTTGCGAGACCCCGGTAGGGTCTACCAGACTGATTATCATCAGGTATGACTATGATATATTAATACGCAAGGTGACCTACCATCACAGTCACCAGACCCAGTTGGGGTCCTACCAGTGAGGTCAATAGTCGTTAAGAACATTGTTGTACATCCAGACAAGTGAAGATGGGGCTGACTATAACTTCGCCGACACAGCACGGGTATATCAGACACTTGTGACTTCAAGCCTACTGACAGAGGGCTACCCCAGTCAGACATTGTGTTAAGATTGATCTGCATAATATCTACGTCTCTGTGTGACACTTCTTCGAAGACCTGTGGGGTTATGAACAATCAGTCATATGAACTCAAGATAGTTATGCCCAGCCAGTGTTGACCGTGGACATTTGATGAGACGGAATGCTTCCTCAACCACCCAGTCAACACTCGCTAGGAGGGATCCGGGTGAGGTTATAGACAAGACCCGACATAAACAAACTACGGCAGCACTTCTCTCATGAGAAAAGCTAGCTCATCTATGACTCTTCTCTACTCTGTTGTCTAACTGTACATAGACCTATTTCTTTATCTCAGTCTTCATTCTTTTCATCTGGACTACCTTGTAAATTAAATCTCACGTTCGTTAACATGTTGTTACTTGTGTTATGTGTGTCTTCTTGACTGAGCCATACCCCCCCCCCCCTCTCTCTCTCTCTCTCTTTGGGATATTAGTCCATAGGTAGAACGAGTGAAAGACAGGTGGAGTGTATCATCGGGTGGGGTTGGTAGACGAACTATAATTGTGTTGTGGTCAGTACAGGGTGGGAAGGTCAAGGTGTACCCCTACCTGTCAAAGCCCCAGGGGTACTGATACAATTATGAGCAGGGTAAACGACGCCAGAATTGAATAGGAATGGCAACGCATACCAGACTTTCTACCATGTAACGCTGGCTTGCAGTATCATAGTTAAATTGATCAGACTTGGGCGGTGGGGAAGCTCTGCTATGGTTGACCAAGAAAATCCTGGCAGACCCGAAAAGACATGAAGTTGAGTGTTAGTCAATTCATTATGGCCACCATCGACGCTACCAACCGACAACATGCTAGATTGTTGAATAACAGTATCGCATATATGTGGAACTTTTGGTTCTAAAAGCGTTCATAATGAGAACATTGTTTTACATACAATTAAACGTACTTATTAGAATGTTTCATTAATGTGATAGGTAAAGTTAATAGAGTAAAGGTAAATACATGTGTGTTAGGATGACATATGTATTTTTCACTTAAAAGAAGATATTAATGGATTCTTGTCTTTTCAGATTTATAAGAAGTTAATACTGAGTGTAACTTCCAGATTAGCGATAACTCAAATGATAATTAGATTAGAGTTGATTTCAATTATTAAATGATAGCACATTGATTAAAATATGTTGATTGTTAGAATATGTGGATAGAACGTAGCTGTATTGTGTCAGCAGGAAATAGAAAGAAAAATGTCGTGCTCGATTTTTTTCTCTCTGCCCGCCAGTGTAATCCCATGAGTCAAATTATAGTTCATCGCATATAAGAGATAGTCACATTGAAGGTCGTGACAATCGTGGAATTTAACCCACGTAGTGCACGCTTAGGTGTCGCCAGAGCGAATAAGCACGATTCGCGGAGGCGACAAGGGCACTCAGGTTCGTGGTTCTTGTGGAGTTCGGACGTACCAAGTCACGAAGATGGCTATGGCTAACATTATGCCGCCATTATACTAGTAGATGTTTAGAAATTGCCGCGTATATCAGTGAAACAATGTGGTATAACTGTGCGTGTATTTGATAATGTTTATTGTACATTGTTTAAAGAAATAGAGTGTAGAAGAACAAATACGAGTTATAGTAATATTCTTACAGGAGTGATGAGTTTTGTTTAACAGTAACGTGTCAAGGATAGTGCAGAATAGAAGAGTTTAACCATAACGTAACCTAATATAATAACGGTGATGGCTACAGTGGGAAGATCACATCATCGCCAAACAGAAAGGGAGTGGCACAGACATATGACCACAGCAGCAACAAATGTATAATATTGTTCGCCACGTCAAAAGGCCAGGTATCTGCACCAGCGCTAGGGTAATATATACGCTACACTATAAACAGCAATTACAGCAATTTGAGCGCTGTAATCAAAACCCAATACATACATCAGAACCCTGGCAGTTGTCAATATATATTCTATGTGCTGTCAACTCTGTCTGTCCTATTCTAAACTGTCCTCGGTTTATAGAATACTAGCTGACCCTGCCCGGCTTCGCCCAGACCCTGGTGGGGAGCATCTCATTTAATTCATATAAGTAGTCATATAAGTTCTCGTTCCCGTTACCGACTGACTGACTGTCTGTCTGTCTGTCTGTCTGTCTGTCTGTCTGTCTGTCTGTCTGTCTGTCTGTCTGTCTGTCTGTCTGTCTGTCTGACCTGGCCCGGCATTGCCCAGTTCCTGGTGTGGAGCATCTCATTTAATTCATATAAGTTCCCGTTCCCGACTGTCTATCTGTCTGTATATCTGTCTGTCTATCTGTCTGCCTGACCCTGCCCGGCTTCGCCCAGTCCCTGGTGGGGAGCATCTCATTTAATTCATATAAGTAGTCATATAAGTTCCCGTTCCCGACTATCTGTCTGTCTGTCTGTCTGTCTGTCTGTCTGTCTGACCCGGCCCGGCATTGCCCAGCTCCTGGTGTGGAGCATCTCATTTAATTCATATAAGTAGTCATATAAGTTCTCATTAAATTCATACAACAAAAAAAGTAACTTAAAAGAATGTCCTTCCACACACCATCCATTATTTTTAATGAAAACTCTTTCTAATCACCTGCATGACTACAGTAACTTCTTAAGCAAAAAAAGATGAGTTACAATGTTATGCATTGTGCATTATTTTTATGAAAACTTTTAAAATGCCTTACAGATTGTATCATTATTTATTATAACTCATATGCCGGTACATAACTATGGACAAAGAGTTTATAAATCTTTGAAAACGATGCTACAATATGACTATAAGTTATACTGAAAAGTTATGCCCCTTGAAATAACTTTTACAGAGTTAGGTCCCCTGAGATATATGAAATTATGATGAAAAATGAAAAATGAAATAATACTGAGTAAGCAGGCGATTTCACACTAACAAAATATCACAGTTGGCAGCGCTGGATTGAAAGGAAGGCGTGTAGAAAATTTCATCTCAATCGGATGGGCCGTTCGCGAACGCATAAAGGACATACATTTGGACGGAGATCCTTTTTTATATATAAGATGGAACTGTGACACTCATCAATTGAGATTAGTTTCCTTGTGATGACGTATGTGTGACAGGAATGCAGTGCTGACACCGAAGTCTAAATCACCAAGTGTCTTTGCTAGTGTCCACTGAATTACATTTATAGGGGCAGTTATAGTTGTTATTAGAGTGTGGTATCTGTGAATTATTTGTGTTCTTATGTTTAATGACATATTTACGGACTGGAGGTTAATATTTAAGAAAGTACAATCAAAGCAATATAGAGGACACAGTATCGATGGCGGAAAATGCAAACAATCTGCAACTTTCGAACTTTGCGGTAGCAAATTTGTGCGAAATAAGGATTTTCTTGAATGTCAAGAAAACAAAATCATGTCAGCAACATATATGCCACCAATTTAAAGGAAAATGCTTAATTTAATTGACCACTTTAAATACCTGGGTAGATTTATAACTCAAAGGAAAGATTCACGACAGAGATTAAAAGCCAGGCAAAAGCTGCATTTCAGAACACAATGAAGTTTATTTTCTATTAAATCGTCATCATTGAATGTTAGAAAGAGAGTGCTGTTTTGATATAAGGCAGAAAACCATGGAACGTTAATGAATAAATTATGAATATCGTAGAAGCAAATGAGATGCGGTTCTTGAGACGAATGTTATTAATAACTTGTACTGTCAGAATAACTAACAATGATTGCGTGGACGAGGTTAATGAAAGTAGACCCCTACATACAACAATAATAAATAGACAAACAACATGCTTTGGTCATGTGATGAGACGAGAGACACTGGATAATATCGTAACAACTGGAAAGATGGTGGTGAAAAGGCTGGGGTAGTCGAAGAGAAATTATGCTGAATGGACTCGGACGATACAAGAAGGTATATCATCAGCATTGTCGATAAACAACACCAGAGACCGAAATCTGAGGAAAGACATGCATTCATATAGAAGTTGGTAGGGAATACGGCGATGCCAATTAACCAGGGTAAGAAAGTCGCAAGCACTTTAAAGATGCAGGCACAATGACATGGTGTGGAATCAATTCTGGTATTGGAGTCTACATTACATATTGCGATACAACGTCTACTATGGATGCATACTGTACTTATGGTGATACAACTTCTGGCATTGCTGTATACTGTACTTATGGTGATACAACTTCTGGCATTGCTGTATAACGCACATATTATGGTAGAACTTCTTGTATTTCTGTCTACTCTACATATTGCTGTGCACCTACTTGTATTGCTGTCTACTGTACATAAAGTGGTACAACTATCTGTAATGATGTCTACTTTACATATTGTGGTACAACTGTATGAATTGCTGTTTACAGTACATATTGTGGTACAACGACATGCATTGTTGTCTGTTCTACATATTGTGGTACAAATTCTTGTATTGTTGTTTACTGCACACATTATGGTTCAACTACGTGTATTTCTGTCTACTTTACATATTATGGTACAAATACATATTTTGCTCTCTACTGTAATTTTGTGGTAAAACTTAATGTATTGCTGTCTAATGTACATAGAGTGGCACACCTTCTTGTATTGCTGTCTACTACGTATAGGCAACACATACCAGGGTGGCATGCCACTGATGTTCTTATACAGTTCAATGTGTGATAGCTGCCTTACTTGCAAATATAGCAGTAACATTGTTGTTTCTACTTTGTTCAATAGTCACCCTGTTTTATCGCAACTTCACAATGAAAGTATCTGAATGTCAGCGGTTATACCTGTTTAGAGTGGATGACACAGCTGCGGAAATCAGGTGTTTTCCTTATGGACCGACGAGAAATATAACACTTGTAAGCCGTATAGCACCATACATATGTACCATGCATGTGACAGGAGGTTAGTATGGTCAATGTACACATATCACATTCACAGCCAGATCTATGTAATGTTCTTGTATAAGCTGACTAGCAACAGTTAAGTAACGTCAAGGACACCGCTTCACGGGATAGGGCAGACTTATAATATAATATGTGTTGGCAACGATATGAGCAGCAGTACAGGGACGTATAAAAGAAACCCATTGGGCGTGAGACAAAGTCTCCATCCATCCATCATGTGCCATGTGCCGTGTAGAAGAGTGTAACCCATTGGACGTGAGACAAAGTCTCCATCCATCCATCATGTGCCATGTGCCGTGTAGAAGAGTGTAACCCATTGGACGTGAGACAAAGTCTCCATCCATCCATCATGTACCATGTGCCGTGTAGAAGAGTGTAACCCATTGGACGTGAGACAAAGTCTCCATCCATCCATCATGTGCCATGTGCCGTGTAGAAGAGTGTAACCCATTGGACGTGAGACAAAGTCTCCATCCATCCATCATGTGCCATGTGCCGTGTAGAAGAGTGTAACCCATTGGACGTGAGTCAAAGTCTCCATCCATCCATCATGTGCCATGTGCCGTGTAGAAGAGTGTAACCCATTGGACGTGAGTCAAAGTCTCCATCCATCCATCATGTGCCATGTGCCGTGTAGAAGAGTGTAACCCATTGAACGTGAGTCAAAGTCTCCATCCATCCATCATGTGCCATGTGCCGTGTAGAAGAGTGTAACCCATTTGACGTGAGTCAAAGTCTCCATCCATCCATCATGTGCCATGTGCCGTGTAGAAGAGTGTAACCCATTGAACGTGAGTCAAAGTCTCCATCCATCCATCATGTGCCATGTGCCGTGTAGAAGAGTGTAACCCATTGGACGTGAGTCAAAGTCTCCATCCATCCATCATGTGCCATGTGCCGTGTAGAAGAGTGTAACCCATTGAACGTGAGTCAAAGTCTCCATCCATCCATCATGTGCCATGTGCCGTGTAGAAGAGTGTAACCCATTGAACGTGAGTCAAAGTCTCCATCCATCCATCATGTGCCATGTGCCGTGTAGAAGAGTGTAACCCATTGGACGTGAGTCAAAGTCTCCATCCATCCATCATGTGCCATGTGCCGTGTAGAAGAGTGTAACCCATTGAACGTGAGTCAAAGTCTCCATCCATCCATCATGTGCCATGTGCCGTGTAGAAGAGTGTAACCCATTGGACGTGAGTCAAAGTCTCCATCTATCCATCATGTGCCATGTGCCGTGTAGAAGAGTGTAACCCATTGGACGTGAGTCAAAGTCTCCATCCATCCATCATGTGCCATGCCGATAAGCGTGGGCAGTCATGTTCTGCCATCTCACTCTCCTTCTTCTTTGCGTTCATCCGGAGTGTTTTTTCAGATGTGATTGCGGTGTGCGTTAGGCACCCTCGGGTCGAAACCCTTAGGTCAACACATCCGGCTTTTGCTTGCATTTTTGACCAGGTTAGCATTCCTGGGAGACTCTCACTTTTATGGTACCGTCAACCTCCAAGCTGGTCAAGTTGAAACAGTCGAAGACTGCACGGTCATCCCTCAAATGAAGACAGGGACAGTCCATAGCATTTTCCGCCATCCTGGGTGGCTTCCATAAATGCAGAGCCGACACATAACGCTCTGGTGCTGGGCTCACCGAGGGAATCGTCACGTCCTGCTCATGGCTGCTTTAATTCCTCACTTCAATATATTGGGCATTTCGTTCGCCGCGGGTCGTTCCCGCACAAACCAGACATGTCTGTAGATTGTATCCACTCAGCGAGTTTTCGGACATGTGCTTGTCCTTGTTCCCGTCAGAGCTGTTCCAGGCACGGTGGACATTCGGAAAACTACCTAGTCAGAGCTGTTCCGAACAAGAGCGGTATTAGGAAACTAGGCAGTCAGAGCTGTTCCTAGCACGAGAGGCATTTGGATGAGACACTCGGACGTAAATGCGTAGTGCCAATTTAGTTTGCCACCCGTAGGACGGCACTTCCGACTTCAGCGGTCATTTTTTAATGAGGTTAGCCTTCCTCGGGATTCGAGGCACGTTAGACTTATTGTTGTGATGTCGCCCACATCTCAGTTGGTCAAGATAGAGTGATAAGAGACATCACGGTCGATCCTCAAGGGAAGGCAGGAGAAGAACATGGGCATTCCCTCGCTATCCAAGGAGGCTTCCATAATTGCAGAGCCGGCACATATTGCTCTGAGACTGGGCTCACCCTAGGAGTTGCCTCGTCCTGCTCATGGCTGCTTTAGTTCCTCACTCCCATGTATTGGGCATCTCGCTTGCCACTGGTCGCTCAAGCACACACCAGGTACGGTCAGTCTGTGGGCGACATTCATTCGGTAACCTTTTCTTTTGACTTCGGACCACGCAATGGACTCGTTAGCCGTGCGTTCCATTTCGTGTTTCTGAGACGTTTTTCCACTTTTGTCTACACTCTTAAAGAGTTAATACAGACAGTTTTCGTAACCATTTCATTCGACTGGTCCAATTCCAATTCCAGTTTTCAAAAACAAAAATTCCAAATTCGGCCTCGTCTAACCTGCTTCATCAGCTGAGGTTATTGTTGAGGTCCGTGGTTTTTGTGGGTTTATTTACCCTAATTCATGTCTTGTGAGTCCATTCTCGGACTGGTTATGTATCGTTTGTGTCTGTGACGTCAGCAGGAGGATCGGTCGGCGGCTATCCTTTGTGCTCGTCTGTGCTTGTGGTTTTCTTTGTTGGTGTAGGCTCCTGGCTCGTCTGGCTTGCTGACTGCAGTCCTTATGAGGACTTTTCGTGATCCCCCTCCAGCTGGGGGATCGGTCGGCGACTGTCCTTTGTGCATGTTTCCTCTTGTGGTTTTCTTTGTTGGTGCAGGCTCCTGGTTCGTCTGGTTGAAGTCCTTAAAAGGACTTTTTATTTGGCTTTCTTGTCTTCTCAATTGTGAAGTAACTGTAGAAGCCTTTCGATGTGATATGCCTCCTTGCGCTTTCTTTTGAGTCCGCTTCCCACGTTTGAGTTCTTGCTGTCTTTTGCTCGCTTCCTCCGAGCTCAGCCATGGGATGATTTCTCCGTCTTCAATGTAGTAATCCCATGCGTATTCATCTGCGTATTTCATATCTGGAAGAATTATTGTGTCTTTATAGCAGGGCACTGGTTCTCCGTAGAGTTTCTTGTACTTTTCCTTTTTTTTCTTCCATGCGCTTTCTGTATTCCTCGCACGTGAGTTCGTAGTGCCTCTGTTTCTCGGAAACCGTCATTTCTACTTTTGGCCTCGTGACGTCCTCTATGTCGACGTCAGGGTGCTCATCTCGATTTTCTTCTGATGTGTGGTGGGATATTGGCTTCCGTTTGAATGATTCTGTGGTTTTGTTTCGGAATATTTCCAATTCAGCTTTCTGTAGTTCTCGCTCTGATTTAATGGTTTGTAGGATCTCTTCATTCTCCTTCTTAATCAGTGCCATATGTTCTACTTCTTGCTTGATGTTTTGCTGTATCTCCTTCATTTCCGCCAGTAGTTTTTCGTTGTCGTTGTTCGGGGTCGGCGTTAGCAGTGCCTTGACTTGTCTCTTCAACTCGTCTATCTGTTTTTGAAGTTGATCTCTTTCGGCTTGTGCTATACCCGTGGCTGTCTCGCCCCTCTGCATTGCTTCCTTGAATGGTGCACTTTTCTGCCTTTTTGTACTCGCTCACGAGGTAGGCTACATGTGCTGCCGGCTCAGCACCTTACATCCGTGCAGCAGTGAACGAGAAACGGCCAGGCCGTCTCATCCGGGAATCCCTCATATCCCCCAGCTGAGAGCCTTCGAACAAGTATCAGAACTGGGCATGTAGCGTGCTCAGTAATCTTACCAATATTTTTTGGTAGGTGGGTATCGGCCCGGCTCTCAGATCCGAGGGTTTGTGGCTTAGAGGCGTTTAGCCTCAACCCTCGGCAGAGAGCCTTAGAGTTTTGTCCGGACCAAAATTTCTGCCTTCGTGCGCCTGATTTAAACTTTTGAATGCTATCCTCAGTCTACTTGCAGAGCAGCAAGTTGTGTCTCTCTTAGTCTGGCCCCTATCCCATAAACTGCCCAATATGTAGTTTTCATCCATCGGCAAGCACATGGGGTCAAAGGGACACGCAAACTCCCCCACCACGGCAAGGTGGAGACACATCGGGGGAGGCCATCTCACTCGATTATCAGAGTTGTGGATCAGCTCCGTATTCCTGTCTCGACCATGCCACATGGCCAAGCCATCCAGGTATTTACTTCTCGGTCTTCCCCTTGGTCTCTTCCCTTCGATCTTGCCAGTTGTCACCAAGTTCTCCAAGTCATTTCTTCTCATAACATGTCCAAAACATTTTTGACTGTCTACGTCTAATGACTCTAATCAGTTTACGATCTTCATTTCTAAACTCGGTCAAAGTCTAACCTTGCTTAATCACCTACAAGCAACGTGGATACCCTGAAACATTACTTCAGAACCCACAAGCAGGATAGCAGCAGACACCATTAGCCCAAAACTGTCTGGAGTCACCCCAGTCAAGTGACAGTCACAGGCTGAATAATACAATCAACTAGATGTCAGCTATGTTTGATGTCGTGTAGATCCGGGGATTACATTGAACAACATCTCTAGTTAGCCCATACTACATAGGTGATGTGACATGGAATAACAGAATTGGTTTCTTGTGTATTAGTGACCCAAAGCCAAATTTAGCTGATTTAGCCTTATCGGCACCCATCGTGCCCCAACCGCCTAGGAGGGACCCATGAGGACCACAGGATCGTACTTGATGGCAGACTCAAACTCAACATCTTTCTTATGGTGTTGTTGTAGTTGGTTCTGGTTTGTAGAAAACGACGCTCAACGAAAAAAAAAATGTATAAAGTTCACGAAATTCCGAAACTTTGACGCAAGAGAAGAAAATCATTCTTCAGTTAGGTGTTGTTGTTTGTTTATTGATCCTTCTTCTTGTGGCAGTATACACGATTTTGCCGGTTATATAAAAGTTACTCAATATGAACATCGCCGTTATAATACGAAATATGTTCATACAATGACTTTTCCTTGACATTTCTTCTCTACCCTGCAGATTTCTTTTTATATTGAAATTAATCTGATGTCTCACTTCTCAATCCTAGTCATCTTCTTTTACCAGAACTATTTTTTCTACAACCACGATGGAATCCATTTATTCTTTAAAAAAAAACAAAATATACGTCTGCTTCGCTGACGCTGCTAGATGGCTTCGCTAATCAATCCTGTTGTTGTTAGGCCACGTATTTGATGTCTGGTCATAGACATCGTTTTGATGCTTTTTGGTGCATCTCTCTTTATTGTTTTGTATAGCACCACACTACTTTCACTGTCTAAGCTCTACCACAGCGATCCTCGTCCTCCACCTCGGTACCTACTATAACAGTCATTATGTTTTACTGAACTGTTTTGTTATGATACCATCATATGGACATTACGGTGCCCTGATATGCCATTCCATAACTGCACACGTCCTTCCTTTTGCTACGAAACACTTAAAGCATTAACACATTGTTCTTCTCATGTACACCATAGTTAGTTAGTTAGTTAGTTAGTCGACAGACCATCCTCGTTGCACATCGAACCATTCAGTTACACCATAGTTAATGTGTCCCATTATAATTATGCGGCACGTATGAAGCATTATTCACTGTTGCAGTACCTAATGTAATACCTACACCTGTATTTCTAATTGTAATACCCACAACTCTTCCAGTGGGTTTCTCTAATGATCTCTTCTACCAGTAACATCTCGCTGATGTGACAACAACAATTCTCCAGTGACAACAACAAATCTCCAAACTTACAATAATTTACACAACTGTAAATAAACACACTCAGTCCTAATTCATTACTAAATATCCCTTGGCACTTGGGTGCTCATTAATTACTCGTTAACCTGTGGGATATCACTTTCCTTACTATCGCCAGCTTTTAATGTTACGTCATTCTCTGTCGCTCCTCAATCGTTTTCTTTCCTATTCGTTTAAATACATTTTATATAATATACCAATACAACTTATGTATTCAAACAACTTCCAGGCATCCATTTGTTTAATATACGAGGGGAAGTCAATAAATATGTCACAGATGGCTTGCCATGCTGTAGGCTCCTCTTTACTAGTATACCTTATCTATAAATTTACGAACCCAACAGCAGGTATAAATAGATCCGGCTCAAAAACAACTAGTAAAGGTGACAGCAACTGGAGCCTCAACTGTGAACTTAAAAGACGAAGTAACTTCTGGGTTTAACAATACGAACGCTGTTTAATCCTCCAGCTGACACTGTTTGTTGTAATTAATATCATCTTGAATACTCAAATTGCCTGTTATTGCCAGGCGGGCATTTAAGTTATTGTTAGAAGAATACATATTCCAAATAAATCAAACCTGTTCTTTATAAAGTGTTCGCCATTGTTTTTATACTTCTGTACATATCCATCTTTCTATTTACACAGTCTGGCTTCGCTACTGCATAGATTCCCTCTAGGTTTCTGCCCGACTTTTCCGAATATGTGGCACTATCGATCTTCTACAACATCCTTCCATCTGTTGTTATCTTTATAGCCATTGATAAATGCCAACAAGTCCCTAGCCATGCTAATTTACTCCAGGATCACAATTGCACTGCGTTCTATGTCGAGAACTCCACAAAGTCTGTTTGTTGTTAATTGACGTCAGAATGACGTTTCTCTGTTGACAACTTGTCTCCTAGTTTCTCTGTGTGGCTTTCGGCTTATAGGATTCTCTAGGTACTTTCTGTGACATCATTCTCGGGCACTAGCTATATGGTATGGCTGTAGAAAACATAACTAAATATCATAACAACTTGAAACCAGTTTATTTTTATACATACATTGTCTCTTTATTTGTCAACATAATTTCCACCAACATTGATGCACTTATCCCATCGTTTTATCAATCCTCCCAAACCTGCTGCATAGAACTGCGGGCTCTGTTTTCTAAACCACGTTTTCACTTTATATTCAACGCCGTCATTCGCGAAATGTCTCCCGCCAAGGTGGGTTTTCAGTATACCAAAAAAGGTGGAAATCGCTAGGGGCTAAGTCGGTGCTGTAAGGTGGACGTTACTCGCATGTCATCTCTAATGATCTCCTCCACCCGCTCTATGGATGCTTCTGTTGCAATCTCAACAGGACGGCCAGATCGGATTCCATCAACAACTTTAGAGCGTCCTTGAGAAAAAATTTTTACCTAGCTATGCACCGCTTTAAAGGACAAACATTTGTCGGCATAAACAGGAAGCATTTCCCTATGAATGTCATTTTCATGCAATCCCTTTGCCCACACAAAACGCACAACAGCACGTTTCTCTTTGGTTGCACACTCCGTAAGTACAGTCGCCATCTTGGTTATACGCTGCGCATGCACATGAGACACCTAGCGCCACCTGTCGAATGGGAATATAAAGTTCGATGTTGCTGTCACCTAATGACACATGTATAAACCATAAACTATATTTACCTGCCATCCCACAGGACTGTGTGATTTACTTATTGACACGCTCTCGTATATTTGTGAACTTTGACGTATCATATGTGTCCCATTCTGATCGGTCGGAGCCATTTTCAACGCTAGGGTCACTATGCCCGTTCTAGTAAAAGAGTTCCCTTGTCATTTCTTCTGCTGCTGGACTAGCACAAGAGTTACCCTTTTAGTTTTGGTTACTGCTAGACAGTTCACTAGTTTAGGGAAATTAGCCGGGAATCAGTACAAGTTCAGCTATATTTTAAATCTCATTAAACTAGCAATACTCTCCGTATTTCTATACATTCCTTTATTTAAATTCTATTTAAATTGTAAAATACTACATGCTATGCCCAGCATATTTAAAGTATCCATTGTTAAATACAACTGCAGAACTTCACGACCGCCACCTACCATCAATTTCTGGATCTATACGATCCCACTACAGATATTGGCGCCTATCTGACTTGGATCGTAGGTGAGATAGGTCGGTTCTTGATTCAACTATAGGGCATTGGCGCCTATCTGACTGTGGTCTTGGATGAGAGAGCCGGTTATCCACCCGTTTCGTTGTTTATACTGACGCTGAAGCTATATCCTAGAGTTCCGGCGAGTCTTGGTAGTGCCCCCTCTGGCGTGTTCCACTTGTATCATCCTGCATATGGTACAGTAATTTATTGATTCCGTCACCGTGCCTTTAAAACACCCGGCAAATTACACCCACCGCCAATTTGAAATGTTCAAACATAACACATTATGACAACCTCGGGAGACAATAGGATTCATAACATATGTTGAGATGTATCTAAGATTGATGTATAATTATTTTATAACAAGTTATTACCTAACAGGCTAAAATGAAACTATAGTGGTCATACTAATGCCTTCGTAACACTGTGTAAGCATTCATGCGTTGACGATAACACAAGCCTTGGTACAGGTACACGTTCAGAAAGTCTCATCCATGATAGACTTTGGATTAAAGTCAACCGCATCCAGTCGTCGCCGGGTATCCTGGCATTCAGTTATGATTGCGACCACTCTTCGCGAGCCTTATTTAACAGGGAAGATCTAAACCAACAAGAAGAATCTTACGCAACCACCATGGATGACACGAGAGGTTCAGATTTCAGGGCGGGAAAAGAGGGCGGCTAGAAGGAATTGGCAGCGGGTGCGGAGAGCAACTAATTCAGTTGACACAGAATTGGAGGAGGCTGAAAGATATAAAAAGGTAAAGGTACAGGATTGTAAACTCCAGGAAGCAGAGTCAAGAAGGATGAAGTGGGAAAATTGTATGAATGAAGTCGGTGGGGATGTGACAGTGGGTATATTCTGGAGGCTGCACCTGCAGATGAAGAGACAGGTGATGCCTGGTACACCTGGCGGCATTTATGATGATAACCGACCTATCACAACCGACCAGGACAAAAGTGAGGCTTTTATACGCACGATTTTTAACACAGACAGATCAGCAAGATAGAGCTATTAGAGATTTGGTCAGAGAAGCCTTGTCACCGGTCTCTAGGAAGGAGGACTGTGAGATTAAGGCGGATGATATTATACGGGTACTGAAGTTAATTATGTTGTGCCATGGTCGAGGCAGAAACACGGAGTTGATCCACGACCCCGGTGATCGAGTTAGATGGCAAAACATGACCGTACACGTGTTTTGGCATGGCACATGATGGATGGATGGACTTGGGATAAAGACACAGCGTCACGCCTGGATGGGGTGAGGTACACCCATTTGAGTAACATGATGGGGAATTGGAGCAAATGATTCTTTGTTTCAGCCTAAGCATCAATATGGTAGAAATGCCCCACGATTGGATGCATAGCTACCTGTAAAGATCACTTCAGACTTAATGGATAACTTTGGCATTGGTGTATATCTTCTATAGCCATCAGGTCCGCAGTTCTGTTCCTCGAATTTGTTCATAGATGCCGAGCACAGACAATAATACTTGTGCTGTCGTCCTCATTGTGGAATGGCTCATAGAATTACTGGCATGGATAAATCGCCAGATTGAGTGCCTATAATATGATACTTCAACTCTGACACAAGAGACGATTAACGTGACTTCACAGATAATTGTTGCAACCAAACGCAGGTGTAGATTTTAATGATATTTATTATCTATCACTGTTTCACTTCACATGTTAGACAATCACACAATTATTCCTCACTAAAATAATAACAGTCTAAAACAATTGTAAACTACATTTACACAACTATCACACTTAACGTGGGGGACCTATAGATTAACCTTTGCCACAGAACGCCTGACCAGGCCCGTACTCGACCACGGTCAAACCCTGAATGACCCTTGCAGGGGACACTGTCCCCTGCCCTCCGTCCGCTTGCTCTTTTCCTGCAAAGCGTGAATATATGAACTGAGTCTATCTTCACGCAAAATTTGGTGAAACTGAGCACGCTACACTCTCAGCACTCCATGTCATGATATAGGATTATGGCACCCACCGGCACTCCACAAAAACAATGTGAAACATTTCTTTCAAACACATAACCTTATATCTAATTACTAATATCTTATTAATTACATTTATCTTGTCTGTATGGTCCACCTCGACACATTCTGCTGTCAGGTTCTTACATTTAACAATAAATAAGGCTCGTGTGACCTAACACATGTGAGAAAAACACAGTCACGGAATAACTTGACGTGACACACAGCAACACTACGTTAAACACTTTATTTACACTTCTCACGCAACACAATCAGATTCGGCATCTCGCCATTACAATGTCGATGCCACAATACAATTAGTCAATGAATCAATACAATGGAAACACTCACAGACCTATACCACAGCCGCACAGTCTCCTATCCTCTCACAAGAGTTACTATCAATCGCCATTCAGACACATCAGTCATACGAGCTTCTCTCAGACCCGTCCGTACTGTCCGGCGACCCAAGCCTGTCTGGCGTATCTCGCTCTGAGAGCTTGCCAGTCGGGATGGTGTCCCTTCATGAATTGCATGCATCACGCCTGTACTGGCTTGACCGCTGTCTGGTTAGTCCAACTCACAGGCGAACCTATGAACAGGTAAATGGTATTCGCCTGGCGACCGCAACGACGCCGCGGCACAACTACAGGGGAGATTATGACACTGCAATGACGAGAAACTTATGAAACTTATGGTTATGAAGTAGCATATGTATACCTCTACCACTTTAACTTTAAAATCATTTATGTTTTATTAACTTTCTTTCTTTTTTTTTTTTAAAATTACCAATGTACTCATTGCATCTATTAATTATTTAGGACTTTGCTAACCATTAATATAATATATCAATTTTAAAGTTAGTATATAGCAATTATAATCTATGTCAGTCTTATGATCCCAGTGTTTGTTCAATAAATCTCGTGAAGTGAATTAAATCTTATCTTATTACTAAACCTGGCAGCAATTCACATCGCTTGATTCTAAAGGACCGAAAATGTGTGGAACAAATTTCAAAGTCCGTTTCCTACTTCACTGTTAGTTCAGTCTCGCAGTCCATCAGTTCCTCGGTTATATTCCTCAAATTTGTTAAATAGATGCCGAGCACAGATAATTATACTTGTGCTGGCGTCCTCATTGTGGCATGGTTCATAGAATTACTGACGCGACTAGATCGCCAGACTGAGTGCCTGTAACATGATATTTCAACTCTGACACAAGAGACCACTAACGTGACTACACACATAATTGTTGCAACCAAACAACTGTGTAGATTTTGATGATATTTACAATCCATCACTTTTTCTCTTCACATCGAATATAATCACACTATTATTCTTCACTCAAATAATAGAAGTTTACAACACTTGTAAACTACATTTACACAACTATCACACATAACGTGGCGGCCCTATAGATTGCCATTGCCATAGTACGTCTGACCAGATCCGTACTCGACCACGGTCAAACCGTGAATGACCACTGAAGGAGAGGCTGTCCCCTGTCCCCCTGTCCAGCGACTCACTTGCTCTTTTCCTGCAAATAGTGAATATATGAATTGAGTCCATCTTCGCACCAAATTGCTTGACGCTCAGACTCTACACCCTCAGCACCCCATGGCATGATATAGGATCATGGCACATATCCTGACCGTTATCAACTGGCTTGAAGTAGCTCCCGGTTGGGAAACCACTCAGCCAAATTCATTTTCTTCTACTGGTGTATAGTTCTGGATGCAGTTTAAGATCCCTTAACTCTGTCAGAACGGACTAATTACCACCCCAGATCCCAGAGAGAAAGCGTGGAACAAATGTCTGTTATGCTGATTTAAGACACCGCCCCTGATACTCAAGAAAAGAAAACAGCCAAGAAGTGGCTCGTTGAAAATATAGATTGATTGAGCTGTACTTGGTATCACCAGAAGTTAGAAAGGAGGAGTTAAGATATGCAGATTAATCTGGTTACTTATGACTGCATAGGCAAGGTACCTCCCTGACATAAATTCCTACTTCTGGACAATATATATTATTCGAACCCCCACTAAATGATATAATAAGGTGTGTACTTATTTAAGCTGCACAAACATTTATAGACATTTAGAATGTATACGGACAACTGAGTGTAAAATACAACAACTGTGTTTATTATTTCCAATCTTGATGATCATAGGATGATGAAGATTATAATATGGTATACGTAACTTAAGAGGGCACATAGGTCATGCTTCCTCCTGTGAGACACAGTTCACTGTCAGATTGAAGGAGTCCAAATTGGTCCTTTCACTATTCTAATTCATTCCCCGATATGAGATGACTGTCCATTGCTCCTAAGAGATCTGGAATGAAACGAACGGAGATGGGTAGTATCTACGTCTACACATCTCAAAACACATATGTTCTATACATTCATATAAACATACATTCATGTCATAATATATGATGGTGTGATGATATATGATGGCATGTTACATAAACATATATCAGTTCTAAATAAATATATATGCATATATGTATAAAACCATTTAGAACATCTATAGCTCAAAACATACATATTCACATACATTAATCTAATGAAGTGTTTCCCATATAGTTCACCTCACTTACTCTCTCCCTTTCTAATTCATTCATGCTGTCTTGTCGGAAGGGCTGGTCGCACAGTCCCTGTCGAACATTAAAATGCCTTCCCTGAATCTGTCTGGGATATTGAATGTCCTCATTCATATCTGTCTTCATGCAGACATCATGCAGACAAGGTGAAATGGTGCCATTCCTCCAACCAAGTGGTTTCACAACAATCTTGGTAGGCATTCAAATTGTGTGTCCAAATAATCAATGTTAATTTGGATGCTATCACGAGACTGGTAGCTCTCAGGAATTTCTCCTAAGTAGTCAGTCTCCCCAATGTTTAACATCATACAGGATGAATCTAAATGTATCTCATGTACATGAATAAGCCACACACTCATGTAGCTTGGATAATGGATTACTCCAAATTAATACATACAACAAATCAGACAACCAAGTAGTGAATGAAAGAAGAAGATAGTTCTCAATGAAATTATAAAGCTGGAACTGGAACATTAAGTACAAATAAAATCCACCAGTGTAAAGTTTGGGAGAACATGCAGAACAAGAAAACTACACAGGCTCAGACTAGCTGACAAACTTATCAGACTAATAAAAATGTGGTATTACCTGGGTTTAGCTAGGAAATTTTGTCCCACGACTTCTTGTATGGAAGTATCAAAACGAGAGGGTAATCTCTCACCAGAAATTAACATTCCGGCTTCCCTGGTACGCTATTGTGAATGCATCTGAAGTCTTGTTGGCCATGCTTGTAGTTTTATTCTCTTCGTCCCTGACGTGGTTTTTGTCTTCCTGCTCCCAGTTTCCACGTGAGCTAATTAGCTATGTCCATATTCATTAACCCCGCCTATTTTATTTCATGTAGGAAGAGTTACCGGATGGATTAAGTCCCAAATTCTTTTTACCCCTTATCCTTTCCTGTGGACGGTAGTTTCATTTGTCAATCAAATTGACCGATGCCCCGCCACGGCCTGAAACAATGAAACATACTTTGGCGGCCGATGTAATAGACGTTGCGTCATAACTACATCCCCATCTGCGGTTAACACAAGACTTCCAAGGTTGCTGGCAAAAATGTGTCAGCCATGTGTTCCCACTATGCTGCCGTATTGCGGTGAGGTGTTAGGTGTCTGGTCCTATACTCTCCCTTGTTGTGGCAATTACATACGCGTTTTCCCGGCTCCGCAAAGTCTGGACTTTACGTAGGTGTTAGGCCTGCATTATATTGCCGTCTGAAGATCGTAGGGACTTTTAACACAACGTTGGGTTAACGTTACCGTGTTAACCCAATGAATGGTAGGAAGTTTGAAGGTTGCACCTTTTCGTTCCCTTCTCTTCTACTGAAAACAATTATAATTTTAAATCTTTGATAGCCTGGCCGACCGGTGCCGTGGTGTCTTGGCTTTACGTTTGATCTGAATATCAAAGCTGTCTCACACCTAGCATTACAGAAATAATGGCGCGCGGGGTCACAATGTATTTCTCTTGATTTCAATCCTCTTGCATTTCTATCATTTTCTGGTGGTAGTTTATTCTTTTAGAGAATGATTTAAAAAAAAATATTGTGGTGACTTTAATTACTTTCAATCTTGTGTCATTTTGATGCTGACCGAAGTCGCCTCGTCAAACTGACGCTACCAACAATGACGGATGGGTATAGGGTACTTCAGGCCAAATGGTACCTGAGAGTTGCTGCAGATAAGGAATATCCCCTGCATGAAGCCATGGATATGGACAAGGGTCATAGAGTAAGACGAGGCAGGTCCTGGATGGCACATGCAGAGCTAACTATACGTCAGGTGTGTGATATGGAGACCATCAATTGTGAAAAAGAGTGGGTTGTAGATCCGGAACACATGAGAGACTGGCAAAATGTAATAGTAACACTGTGTCGTGAGTGCCGACAATGGGCAGCGCGCCGCACTGAGTTTGAAGTGCAACAACTAATCCAGAGTAACACACATCAAGGTGAGATATTAATCTACACCGATTGGTCAGTGGTGAGAAACAGACGTAGTAGTTGGAGTTTTATGTTAAAAGCTAATGGACGAGCCGTGAAAAATGAGAGTCTGGCATATACGACTACGACCTCCAGCATGAGAATGGAGGTGGAAACTGTAACAGCGGCATTCAGTTGCTTATGCGAGATTACTGTAACACACATTGTATTCATTACGGATTCAATGAAAATAATTAGTAAGGTGGAGAAAGAAATGTTTCATGTGGAATGGCTACCGACGCTTCAGAGTTCACAGATTGTGACAATTGTACGTATATGTTGCCCTAGAATAATTAGGAAGGGCCATCAATGTTGAAGATGGAAGTTCTGAGTGCTCATAACCATATGCAAACTGGCAAGATCCTGGGTACAGATAACATCACAATAGAAATGATCGATGCCTTAGAAGAATATGGAATACACCATGTCACCAGACTGTTGCAGCAATATACGATACTGGAGATATCTTCTTCTTCTTCTTCTTCTTCTTCTTCTTCTTCTTCTTCTTCTTCTTCTTCTTCTTCTTCTTCTTCTTCTTCTTCTTCTTCTTCTTCTTCTTCTTCTTCTTCTTCTTCTTCTTCTTCTTCTTCTTCTTCTTCAGCATTCCGAGCCATTGAGGTTCTTTGCTGCAGATACAATCCGTCTCCATTCGTCTCTCTGGTTGACCTTCTCTTGCCAGTCGTTGATTCCAAGTGCTTGTAGGTCTGTATATGTATTATCTCTCCACCGTCTTCTTGGTCTACCTCGGGGTGTACGGTAATTTATTTCCTGAGTGTAAGCGAGTTTTGTTTCCCTATTATCTTCCATTCTTTATATATGCCCCAGCCATTGTAGTCTATTAGCCTTTATGATACCAGTGATTAGCTACAGTCTATAGCTGTAACAAGACCCTCGGGGTTTGAACAGGTATGTTACTATAGTTAATATCCACAGACTTTGCTCCGTTCACCCCAAAAGGACTTTACATCTACTAGGCCCCTCACAAGCCGGGACAGAAGACTTTCCCCTCCTCACTTCTGGATTCCTACCCACAGGGGGCTCCGACAAGACAACAGTCATACTTTTACTCAAAGCCATGGCTAACAAAGCAAAATTTAATTTCTAAATACGTCAACTGAACTAAAAGATGGACGGCTGGAAAGCCAGGATAGAAGACAATATATACACAGTCTGTTGGAGAACAGCCTGAAGATCTAATAATGAGCAGTCATCATCATGGAGCATGTGACCTCAGTGTGTGCTGTCACGTCGTCGTTAACGACTCACCCGAGGAACTTCCAGTGCAAGGAACTCCAAGGCGTAAACCCTTTCCAAAGTTCTTTCCTCCCACTGTGAGTATGATTTGGGACTGGACAGGCGTATGACTAAAGTTCGCTAGTCATCCCTCGATGACATAATAAATCACAAGTTCCGCTGATGACGTCTGGACGGACCCTAGTATCCTAGATGTCCCCAACCGAAGAAAAGTACTGTAGCTCAACACACTAAGAGCCTGGTTGCTCTACGGCTTCTCAAGTTAATGGGAAAACTGTCTGCAACCTATCACTGGAGCGATGGCTCCATATAATCACATTGTCACAACTGAATGCTCCAACGGGTGAATGTAAGAACTCATCATATTCACAAGTCACTAAGCTTCACAGTTCTGTAGGTATCTGATACCTTCACAGCTTTCAATGTCTTCGTCCACCAACACCTAGTAATGAGTAGATCCCTACCCAAACAAGAATGTTACTCCGGTGTTCATCAAACTAGCAAATCCTTGTCACTAGACCACGTTTAGTCTTCAATAAGGATCACAAATGATGACCCAGCCGGGCCGGAAACTTAATAAACTGGCCATTGTTCTGGCTGGTAACCAGAGATCATTCTCATCCACACAACTGGAATGCATTTCCCTTGAGAGTACATATATCATCACTGAGTTAAAGCTGCATGAGTACCTTACTGGTGGAAATCACAAGAGGCTTCAGTCCTGGACCCTACCTGGATCGGTTGACTAATATCTTCGTCTGACTCGTCTCGGCGGTCTTAGCATAGAACTACAGGGATACTCAACTCTGTGTCTCTCAAATGTTGACATTGGCAGATTCTGATGACCGCTCCCAGTATTGCCTTAACAATCACCTTGATGGGCACTGGAGTGAGCTGGTCCTCTTGAGTTTATGGTATAACTCGTAAATCTCCATCATATATAAAACAGATCCTTGCGTATAAGAATTACCTCACTTTACTGCTGATGTTTCGCTCTGGCCGCGTCAACAGACATCAATTTCTTCTAACAACGACCGCATTTGACGATGCTCGACTGGCGACTCGTTCAAAGGGTGAGTTCATAATGGGCATCACCCCTAGAACCACTTGGGCTGTCGAATGTCTAGGCGCCACTCTCTGGCACTCCGGGCATGATTTAAAATACCTCCGAACATTTCCCGTCATTCCCGGCCAATAATAATGGCAGAAAATTCGTTGAAGGGTTGCCCCGACTTCCTTGTGACCACTGCAGGCTATAGTATGTCCCATGTGAAGAATCTGGGATCGATAGTCTTTCGGGACCACCAACTGTCCATACTGTCGATCTTGCTTTCCGGCTCGACGATATAGTAGCCTGTTCTTCATATAGAACTGACCCCGTTGTGGAGGGGCAGAACTATTGGGTAACTTTCTAAAGCATGGACGCAACATCGCATCCGTACTTTGAGCCACTCTCAGTTCACCTAGTCGAGGATTGGAGATGACCTCCTCGGAGGGTTCATTCGCGATTTGAGATCTGGTCTGCATAGCCCCACTACAATCGGGTTCTGAGGGATCCCCAGGAACACATATTTAGATCCCAGTATCAAAAGGTAGATTGGATCCGGTAACACCGCCGCCTTAATGGTACCCGTAACATACTTGCACTGAATCTCGACACGCGATTGGCAAGGTCAAGGCCACAGAGCTCTTTTTGGCCGGTTGGATCTCCTTGGTTTCACCGGTGAACTGCTCTGGGCTCACCAGGTGTGAAGCTATTACAGTCTCGAAATCCAACCCCGTGTCGTTTAGACACTCTACCGGGTGTCCATTCATTACTATCATCTCTACCACGGTTGATTTCTCTGACCTTGGTTTCTTGGAACCCCCTTCTACTTTCTCGCTATGTCTATCCTTATTTTCAGCGAGACAAGCTAGTTCAAGTCTTTGGGCTTCCTCCGACAGTCTACTGTATTATGGGAAGCTGACTTACAGAAGGTACACCCCTCTTACTCCACTTCCGTTTTGAAAGTCGAGGTTGGCTTTTCCTTCCGGGTTTCTTACCAAAGTCGTTTATCAAAGGATCTGTTTTCTTACGAGATTCTTTATATGATGGAGATTCTTTGGACCTTTTGGTTTTGGACCTTTTCCCAGGCCCCTACCGCCTTGTTGGTGGATCAGTCTGACTGGAATCCCCAGTCTCACCATAGACTTCCACATACCTTTCAGCTAACTTATTTACTATGTCTAGCCTCTCCGCCCCATGTTCACCTTAGAAATCTCGCAAAGGCTTAGACATCTGCATTTTCATCTGGTCCACCACTATCAGCTCTCTCAAACTCTCATAATCCTCTTTAAAACCGGCCAAATCATCCATTTCAAAAGGTAAGAGTTCAATCTCACACTATACGCTGAGAACATCTCACCTGGTTCTCGCTTGGAAGTTCTGAACCTCCGCCTGTACGCATGGGCTGAAATTTCGAATCATTTCAAAAGAGCCGATGCTAGGGTTGGATAATCATTTTCCATCCCTGGTATAAGACGCGCATACACTTCGTACGCGGTGCCACGGAGTTCTTGTAAAAGCTTCAAATTCCAACGCTCAGGCTCTAGACCCATAGCTTTACACATAGCCTCATACTTCTCTAAGAATTGATCAATCTTCTCTTTGTCAGGGTCGAATGGTGGAAACGGCCATTTCATAGCAAAGTAAGCTGGTCTGCTGGAGGCTGAAGAGCTAGGTAAAACTTCTCCATCTACTGCTCCCCCAGTTTCACCAACAGATTTAGCCTCTACCTCAAGTTGCTTCATTTGGAACTCATGTTCCATTTCTAGTTTCCTAGCTTCTAATTTCTTAGAAGTTCAGCTGCGAGTTTCTGTGACTGTTGGTCTGCAGCCAACTTCTACTCTTCAAGTGCTAGTTTTCGAGCTTCAAGCTCAGCTTCTGACTTTCTTTTCTCTCTCTCTCTCTCTCTCTCTCTCTCTCTCTCTCTCTCTCTCTCTCTCTTTCTCTCTCTCTCTCTCTCTCTCTCTCTCTCTCTCTCTCTCTCTGCTCTGAAATCTCTTTCTACTTCAAGGACATACGCTCTGAATGCATCACCTTCTAATCCAATCTCAGTTGCAGATGCTCGCACTTTAGCTAAATCTAAAGTCCGAGTAGCCATGCTTAGTGTAACTAAATACTAAGTATAGACATGCAATGCAAACAATAGGCTAACACCAAATTACAATGCTAACTACCAAAGTAACTAACAATGTAACTAACAATCTATACTAACTTAACTAATTGTCTGTCCACGTCGAAGAGAAAGTATCAGTAGCCCTACTCGTCAAGTAGACAACAGGTATAGGACAGAGGACACTATAATTTATCCCTACGAGATGTCAGAACAAAGAGAAGATCCCGGACGAGCCCCCACACTATATAACTCCTGAATAAAGTAATCCCATATTTAGTGCAATCCCGAATATAACAGGAGCCTTGGAATAAAAATGGCTTAAAAGTGCACAGGGTCGACTCCATTACACCGGGTTTTATTCCATATGGTTTTGTCTCTTTCCGCAGCTCGGAAAGCATCGCACAGTGCACGAACTCTGTAGCTCTAGCGACGACCCACAGGAGTCTCCGAAAAATTTCACTTGTGAACCGAAGAACGCGGCCGGGAATCGAACACACAACCTTCTTAGCCAGAGTCAAACGGGATGACCACTTCGCCAGGGAGACTCAGTAAAGCCTTGGAATATGACCAACATCGAACAATTAGTATAATGAGCCACATCGCGAAGAAGTTGTTGAGAATTATCATGCAAAGTGTTAGGAAGAAAATACAACCCGAAATAAGAGAACAAATTTAGTTTGAAGAATGTAAGGGTACAGTAAATGATGTGTATATACTTCTTCTTCTTCTCTTCTTCTTCTCTTCTTCTTCTTCTTCTCTTCTTCTTCTTCTTCTTCTTCTCTTCTTCTTCTTCTTCTTCTTCTTCTTCTTCTTCTTCTCTCTCTTCTTCTTCTTCTCCTTCTTCTTCTTCTTCTTTTGCTTCTTCTTCTTCTTCTTCTCTTCTTCTTCTTCTTCTTCTTCTTCTTCTTCTTCTTCTTCTTCTTCTTCTTCTTCTTCTTCTTCTTCTTCTTCTTCTTCTTCTTCTTCTTCTTCTTCTTCTTCTTCTTCTTCTTCTTCTTCTTCTTCTTCTTCTTCTTCTTCTTCTTCTTCTTCTTCTTCTTCTTCTTCTTCTTCTTCTTCTTCTTCTTCTTCTTCTTCTTCTTCTTCTTCTTCTTCTTCTTCTTCTTCTTCTTCTTCTTCTTCTTCTTCTTCTTCTTCTTCTTCTTCTTCTTCTTCTTCTTCTTCTCTTCTTCTTCTTCTTCTTCTTCTTCTTCTTCTTCTTCTTCTTCTTCTTCTTCTTCTTCTTCTTCTTCTTCTTCTTCTTCTCTTCTTCTTCTTCTTCTTCTTCTTCTTCTTCCTCTTCCTCTTCCTCTTCCTCTTCCTCTTCCTCTTCTTCTTTCTTCTTCTTCTTCTTCTTCTTCTTCTTCTTCTTCTTCTTCTTCTTCTTCTTCTTCTTCTTCTTCTTCTTCTTCTTTCTTCTTCTTCTTCTTCTTCTTCTTCTTCTTCTTCTTCTTCTTTCTTCTTCTTCTTCTTCTTCTTCTTCTTCTTCTTCTTCTTCTTCTTCTTCTTCTTCTTCTTCTTCTTCTTCTTCTTCTTCTTCTTCTTCTTCTTCTTTCTTCTTCTTCTTCTTCTTCTTCTTCTTCTTCTTCTTCTTTCTTCTTCTTCTTCTTCTTCTTCTTCTTCTTCTTCTTCTTCTTCTTCTTCTTCTTCTTCTTCTTCTTCTTCTTCTTCTTCTTCTTCTTCTTCTTCTTCTTCTTCTTCTTCTTCTTCTTCTTCTTCTTCTTCTTCTTCTTCTTCTTCTTCTTCTTCTTCTTCTTCTTCTTCTTCTTCTTCTTCTTCTTCTTCTTCTTCTTCTTCTTCTTCTTCTTCTTCTTCTTCTTTCTTCTTCTTCTTCTTCTTCTTCTTCTTCTTCTCTTCTTCTTCTTCTTCTTCTTCTTCTTCTTCTTCTTCTTCTTCTTCTTCTTCTTCTTCTTCTTCTTCTTCTTCTTCTTCTTCTTCTTCTTCTTCTTCTTCTTCTTCCTTCTTCTTCTTCTTCTTCTTCTTCTTCTTCTTCTTCTTCTTCTTCTTCTTCTTCTTCTTCTTCTTCTTCTTCTTCTTCTTCTTCTTCTTCTTCTTCTTCTTCTTCTTCTTCTTCTTCTTCTTCTTCTTCTTCTTCTTCTTCTTCTTCTTCTTCTTCTTCTTCTTCTTCTTCTTCTTCTTCTTCTTCTTTCTTCTTCTTCTTCTTCTTCTTCTTCTTCTTCTTCTTCTTCTTCTTCTTCTTCTTCTTCTTCTTCTTCTTCTTCTTCTTCTTCTTCTTCTTCTTCTTCTTCTTCTTCTTTTCTTCTTCTTCTTCTTCTTCTTCTTCTTCTTCTTCTTCTTCTTCTTCTTCTTCTTCTTCTTCTTCTTCTTCTTCTTCTTCTTCTTCTTCTTCTTCTTCTTCTTCTTCTTCTTCTTCTTCTTCTTCTTCTTCTTCTTCTTCTTCTTCTTCTTCTTCTTCTTCTTCTTCTTCTTCTTCTTCTTCTTCTTCTTCTTCTTCTTCTTCTTCTTCTTCTTCTTCTTCTTCTTCTTCAGCGTTCCGAGCCATTGAGGTTCTTTGCTGCAAATACAATCCGTCTCCATTCGTCTCTCTGGTGGACCTTCTCTTGCCAGTCGTTGATTCCAAGTGCTTGTAGGTCTGTACATGTATTATCTCTCGACCGCCTTCTTGGTCTACCTCGGGGTCTACGGTCATTTATTTCCTGAGTGTAAGCGAGTTTTGTTTCCCTATTATCTTCCATTCTTTCTATATGCCCCAGCCATTGTAGTCTATTAGCCTTCATGAAACCAGTGATTAGCGGGGACTTAAACAGATGATGTGTATATACTGAGAACAGTAATTGAAGGTTCTATAGAAGTAAAAAAGATCTATATCTTTGGTTTATTGACTACACAAGGACTTTCGATAAATTGAGACATGTCGATATGATAAGGTACAAATTGATAGGAACGACCTTAGATTTCTCAAAAACATGTATTGGAAACAACATGCTGCCATCATAATTGATAATGATGTAGGTCAATATCAGCATATCAAAAGAGGTGTGAGACAGGCACCTAGATATGCAGATTATACAGTCTTGATTGCAGACAATGAACAAGACCTGCAGCATTTAGTAGATACGGTTGGTGCACACAGTGAACAACTAGGGTTAGAATTATATTGTACGAAGTCGCCGATTATGGTCGTTACTGGGAAGAAGGAAATACCGCAATATTATATACGAGTAAATGAGCATAATCTTAAGCAAGTGAATAGGTAGTTATCTCGGTACAGTCATAACATCTGATGGGAGATGCCTTGAAGATATTAGAATAAGAATTGCCATTCCGATTGTAGCCTTTTGCAAGATGAAAAACCATAACGACCAATAAAAAGATATCAACTGAAACGAGAAATAGAGTGTTGGGGTGAAACATAGAACCTGTACTTTTGTATAAATGTGAAGTGTGGACAATGAGCAGTCAAGCGGAAAAGCATATGATGGCTGTGGAAATGTGGTATCCGAGGAAAATGAAAGTATATAAAGTAAAGAATACCATGGACAGACAGAAAAACCAACTAACAAGATCGTAATCTGATTAGAGCCATTAGATTTAGATAGTCAAAATTTGTTAGGCATGTTATGAGAAGAAATGACTTGGAGAACTTGGTGACAACTATAAGATCGAAGGGAAGAAACCAAGGGGAAGACCGAGAAGTAAATACCTAGATAGCTTGGCCACGTGGCATGGTTGACACAGGAACACGGATCTGATCCACGACTCTTATGTTCGAGTGAGATGGCAAAACACGACCACCCACGCTTATCGGCATGGCACATGATGGATGGATATATTCGTGGTGCGAGGGAATGAATAGGCTGATAGGCTGGCAGGGAATGCATTTCTTAGTGGTAGATTGTCTATGGACAAGGGGGAGGTGGTCGTGCGCCTGTGGCACCAGGTGGAGAAGGCAGAAGAACATATTGGGAAAATGTTCGTGGAAAGAATGCGATTGCGGGGGATAGGCAGGTATTCTCGAATAATCTCAAAACTGACAGAGAATATCAGGATAACGTTAAGTCAGACAATAGAGAGAACGTTTAGTAATATGAATATTCGCTAACTGTTGAACGAGGTGACGGAACTCGCATGGGAAAATACTGAGTGGAGTGATGTCGGTTCTTACCACAACTCAGCTCAACTCTCCTCAGAAACCACATTTCAACAATTTTTTTTTCAGCTTGACTACACATTGCCCACGTTTCACGTCCATACAGATGTACTGGCTCAAAGTAGCACCTCAACACTCATTTTCTCGCAGCAATTGACATCTTTTTATGGATAAGTATGTTTTTCACCTTGCCATGGCGATTCTTGTTCAAATCTCTTCAAGGCATATCCTATCAGATGTTATGAATGTTACGAGATACCTGTACCGATTCACTTGTTCAAGCATACTCCCAATTACCTGTTTAATACATTGTGGCAAATCGTTATTCATACTCATTGGCACCTTTCCGTCTTGACAGACGATAGTTTGGTACATTGTGCTTCAAAAGGCTTAATAACTACGATACATGGCGGTGGCGAGTGTGGCTGGTAAGGCCAATTCTTGCTGCAAATGTTTGCCCACAGTAGGTGCATGTGAAAACATGATCACTTCCACCATTTTGCACTATCTTACGTCTCTCACGCTCTGTGTGTGCTTTATCTGCAATCATTTTCTCCTTTGTCTTTATTCTATTTCTGATAGTTGCCCTCCATGCAACACGTTCAGCGGCGACGTGCTCCCAATGTGCATTATCAATGCCTGTATCAATCATGTCCCGCTTACACACATCTTTGTATCGTAGTAGAGGCCGACCCTGAGATCTCCTACCCGTCTGTAATTCACCAAAAAAGATGTCCTTTGGTATTCTACCATCATCCATCCTCCTAACGTGTCCTATCCATCTAAGTCTACCAAGACTGAGCATGGAATACACCGTCACACAACCTGATATTTCCAATACTTCAGTATTTGTGATTTTGTCTTGCCACTTAATACCAAGTATTCTTCGCAGACACCGCATATGAAAGCTGTTTAAACGTTTCTCTTGGCGTGAGTAAGTTGTCCAGGTTTCACTGCCATAAAGAAGAGTACTAAGGACACAGGCTAGGTAGACGAGGACTTTTGTTTTGGCAGTAAGCTTCCTGTTCTCCCAGACTCTTTTTGTTAACATGTTCATTGTTGTTGCTGCCTTTCCAATCCTGATGTTGATTTCCTGATCGAGGGATAATTTGCTATTTACCTCTGATCCTAGATATGTAAAATGGTCTACTATCTCCAGTTCGGCGTCATCAATAAAGATTGAGAGACCGGTTAAGACCAGGGATGGAGTTATTGCCTCTCCATAGCACAAAGCCTGGGCTAAGATAAAGAAACCATGTGTTGCCCATGCAGCATGATCCCTCTCTCGGCCTGCCTAGTTCACTCCAGAGGAAAGTTGACACCTATAATCTGGAACAAGACAAGCTGCAGAAGCTGCCAGATCAGCAAAGCAATGCTCTAACTGTCCGGCTGTCGGACCTTCGATCCTAGACCAGCTGCCAACCAAGGCTTAGGGCCTGGTCTGCCCTGCCATGACTTATTGTGTCTTTGGGTTGCATTTCCTCGCACCAGGATAAGGCTAGTTCCCTCCCAATTGCGCTCTTCCGCCCGAAGCCGTTGGCACAATGTGGGGTGTCGAGTTTGGTAAGCGCCGCCCAACATTCGGCACTGACAGAAAGCAGGTAGTACCGTCTACTGTCATACGGTAGCTCAGTCATATCTGACTAAGACCTGACTCTAGTTATTCATAGTGACGACAATAATCTGTGTCTTCTGACAATTTATTTCTAACCCTAGTTGTTCACTGTGTGCACCAACCGCATCTTCTGACTTTTGCAGATCCTTCTTATTGTCTGCAATCAATACTGTAACATTTGAATATCTAATGTTATTGATGTTTCTTCCACCAATGATGACTCCTTTCATATCGTGTACATTTCTGAAAATGTTTTCACTATTAAGGGAAACAGATCTGACTTTACACATCAATGTTTCACACCTCTCTTAATAGGCATGTTTCCAATATATGTATTTACAAGTCTTTACAAGTCTATGATTTATCCTATGAATTTGTAGATCTGAAATCACCTAATGTCCTACTCTATCGAAAGCCTTTGTTTTGCCAAGAATGTAGATCTGAAATCACCTAATGTCCTACTCTATCGAAAGCCTTTGTTTTGCCAAGAAAGCAAACATCTTTATCTGTATTTACTTCTATAGAACGTTCAATTACATTCTCAACATGTACACAGCATTTACTGTATGTACCCTTACCTTCTACCCACATTGTTCTTCTCCTATTTCGAGTTGTATTTTCTTCCGTACTCTGTGCATGATAATTCTTAGCAAACTCTTCGAGATGCAGCTCATTATACTAATTGTTCTATTTTTGGAAATGCAATAAATATAGTATTACATATGATAATGAGGTATATCTCCAGTGTCATATATTGTGTTCAGCAGTCTGGTGACTTGATCTATTCCATATTATTATAAAGGATTAATCATTTATGTTGTGGTGTTCTCTGAACCGGGGGGTCTTGCCAGGATTCATATGCTTAAGAACATCTTCAAAATTGATGGTCCTTCATTATTATTTCGAATGGCATACTGTTCTTCTGGTTATCATCATACATGTTTTTCACATAATCTGACTATGCATGTACAATCTGATCTTCTTCTATAATAATTTGTGCCATCATTTGTTTTGTTTTTAGGCACCCTGCCGATGTACGTGTCCTACTTTTAGTAAGTCCCTGAATTCTTGTTTGCATTAATTCGGTATTTTTACTGTTGTGTGGTGTTTCACTTTCTGTGTAATTTTTCTAAAGCCGTACTTCTTTTGCCTCCTGACATAATGTTCTGACTTTTCTGTGAATTTCTTCATATTTGGCCTGATTATTTTTCTTGTGTCTTCTTTTATTTTCTATTAGTTGTAAAATTACTTCAGTCATCAATTTCGTACTACCCATTTGCTTTAATTTTGGAATAGTTGTTTCTGCAGCAAGACTGATTGAATTCTGCATTTCCCATTGATTATCCACATCTTCAAATAGGATCTCTAGATCAGACAGTATATCAAATCTGTTCTTTACTTCTATGTTAAAGGTGTCCTGTATTACCTTGTAATTTTTCTATGTACGCAGATCATATTTAGTGTTTCCTAGTGAGTACTTGACTTTCTTTAATTTTACCCTCAATGTTCCTGTAATCAATCTGTGATCACTGTAATAAACAGCATTGGGAACAGATTTTGCGATTGTTAATGCATGTGTAAATCCTCTATTGATCAGGTTGTAATCAATTTGGTTTCTAATTATCCTATCAGGACTCCTCCATCTCCATAGTCTTATAGGATGTTGTGTAAACCATGTGTTTCCTACAATCATTTCTGCTCTTTTGCCCATTCTACAAGTCCGTATCCTATTTTATTTCGCTCTACTACTTCAATCCCGGTTCATAAATAAACAAATATGTATTGTTTTTCACATAAAGAAGAAGAAGAAGTAAATATACGATAAATGACAATATAAGAATTGAAGGCTATAGTTGCCGACTGAGATTCGAACGTGTCACTTTCAAATAAAGACGGCGCCTCTAGGAAGAAGTGTACTTCGATGTATGATCAATTTGGTGCCCCTAAAAAGGTGTCTTCATTAGCAATGTCTATCATCATAATGAAACCACAATTATTGATGACCATAAAAACGTCTTTCAAACAATCAATAAATCTAACATCATGTTATCTTACAGGTCGAGATATATCACTGCGTCAACGGGTGAATCAGTCATCTACTTATTTAGGGGACCGCTGGGACAAAGTTAGGGCCGAAAACGCTGTTGATGGCAACAATAGTACAGGTTATGCCAATGGTTCGTGCACACGAACACAATTGCAAACAACAACACCCTACTGGGATCTGATATTTGACATGCCACACCGTATTTTTAGAATTCTCATCTTCAACACAAATGGTAAGAATGAATGTTGTGTCCAGGTTTCTTTCAGCATACTTTCATTTTTCAGTCTCACACCTGGATAAACTTGGAGACATGCAGTTAATACAATAGAAGAGTATGATGCGGTAGACACGTGGGATAAGAAGCGGACAGTGATACTGGCGGGATAAAGCTGAACCAGTAATCTTGACAGCAAACAAGCATTGCAAGTTATTAATAGAGTTTGACTGAAAAGTTGTAATCATCATCATCATCATCATCTTCATCATCACAATGTGGCAGGTCCTTGGCAGAATGTCTCTCTCATTACAGCGCGGCGGAAAGCCTCTAGATCTCTGGCTATGTCTCCTGCTTCTTACACCCTCATGCCAAAGATGTCTGAAATGTCCATGTCCATCTTCGTACAGGTCGGTCTTCAACCTCCACCCCACCATCTATTTCGAGCAACAGTGACTGTAATATGGCCTCAGTAGTTCAGTTTACAAGACATCATACTGTTTCTGAGCCCGTTTGTTTTTCTGTTTTTGTTATATTTAAGTTATTTGTTTATAATGTTCAGATCATGTACAACTTCAGAGTGCATCTTCTTCTTTGTCTAGGACATTCTAGAACTGTTCTGTTGCATTATAGCTCACAAGTACCGGCGTTCCTTTTTAGTAGTTGCGAAGGTGTCCATGGCTCACATCCAAATGTTACTACAGGACAGATGAATGTCCCCAAATGGTAACAGCAACATACACGGCGGAGAAATACAGTTCAATTCTCAAGGTATGACGAGGCCAAACCTCTAACGCGGCTAAATGAAGCCATTCTGGTGTGGATGTGTGTCTTGCCACACTGTTTATGCGAACTTATTTCTGCCAGCAAGAGTACGTGCTCACATTGACCGATTGTCTACTTGCTTAGAGGACACAGTGAGATAGTGTTTATAAAAACATATAATGGCATACATAACCCCAGAATAATACTAGCATGAACTTGTTTCTAAATCTCACAGATAATGCAATATACAATCCGAGGACACTACTAGACAGAGCGTGTTTTTAAATGTCACAGATAATGTCATATACAATGCCAGGACACTACTAGACAGAGCGTATACTTTGCAGGACGTTGCCATCAACCCCATATATTTATTTTCTAGGTAGATGCACGTTCAGAAGTATGCCATTGCTTCAGAAGTATACCATTGCTTCAGTAGTTTGCCATTGCTTCCTGAACGAGAAGACAAAACCTATAGCGGAGAAGAGTTTGAACGCGGTGCCCCGACATCAGCGTGCTGGAAGTAGCTCTTCTCTTTTCGGCCACGTCGACGACTTAGACAGAGCTGGCGAACTAAAACAGATGTGTACTCATTCCTCATAGACTACACAAAAGTGTGTGGGAATGTGTAACATGAAGAAGCTAACCAACTACTAGAACAACTAAACATTTACGGCACATATTTGCGAATAACAAAATAAATAAATAAATAACTGATAGAATAACACCATATTGTAACGTTAAATAAAGGAGAACTTGCGTTCATTAGTAGCAGTGCATGTCTACTCAATGCTCACTATATACCGGGTGTTTGTAATGTCTTACTACACGTTGTATGTAGTACAAATGTAAACCATGACGCCATCAACAAGTGTGCTAAAATTGCATTAAATTAGTTATAGTAGTCACTGCTATGTTCTAACGCTGTTTTGGGGAAGCTAGAATTACCACTGACGTATTTATTATAACAGTTGTTCGAAATATCGACACGGGCTTCAAGACATGACTGTAAACATCTCTTCATATTGTCAACAATAAATCGTTTTCTACTGACGGCACAGCATGCCCCAATTTTCCCATTGTGAAGAAGCGCTTCGTGAAATCTAATTGGGGCTTAAAATGCTCAAAGTACGATTATTGTGGTTATTAACGTTGTCAACGTCTTCCATTGCACGCAGGCACTCTCGCTTCTTCATCCGCACTCAAAGAAACATCAGTTGTGCAGATGGTACGTTTATCATTTATTTCAGGCGAACCTGATATAGTTACAGAGTATACACAGGCGGTGGCTGCCTTACAAAAATATACAAATGCCGCCTTACATACGATTATCACCCGCAGTCAATTACTCAACTCTACACTCGCTATCTTCAACTAGCGCTCTCGCAAGTTAAGCATTTGATCTCGGAAAAACACAAGCGTCCTCCCCTGAAAACCGTCTGATCCCGTCTAGACTTGTCGAACTTGACCCCGTGCTGTCCGTAAACCCCGTGCTGTCCTAGCAGTCTCGTTGTACTGCAGTCCGTCCGTGCTATGCTGGGTTATTCGGTGTACTGACGTCTAGTCCGTTCAGTGCAGTGTCCCGTGAACTGGCGTCCACTCCTATTACCCGGCCTGGTCCTGCCGGTGTCCTGTCTATGACACGTTTGTGTCCCCACCTAAGTACTGTCTCTACTTTATCTACTGTCCTGTAGATGTCCTGTCTTATGACCACTCTGTGTCTTGACTTGTGTCCTGTCTCTACTCTATCGCTATATTGCAAATGTTCATATCGATGTCCTATCTGTCGTTATCTAAGTCGTCCTAACTCTATTCTGTCCCTTGTCCTCTCTATGTCCTGTAGCTCCCCTTCAACACTCTGACAAACGTATTCATATAGATAAAACCGTTCTCCAGTTTCATTGATCTACAAGGCTTTTGATACAGTCAGCAGAGAAAGACTGTGGAAGATTATAGTGAAATATGGCTGTCCACAAATGTTTCTCGTTTTTTCGTTCGTTCGTTCGTTCTCTAAATAGTGTGGTTATTTCATGATGGTATGCAGTCTAGAGTATAGGAAAATAGTGTGCTGTCTGAGCCATTTCCTGTCAACAATGGAGTGAAGCAGGGCTGTATCCTGGCACCAACACTGTTCAACCTCATGTTTTCAGCTATGCTGACGAATGCCTTCGAAAACAACGACACTGGAATTGACATCAACTACCGCATGGTTGGAAAGTCGGTCAATCTCAGATATCTGAAAGCTAAAACCAAAACTACCAGCGACACAGTCAGAGAGGTCCTATTTTCTAATGATTGCGCTCTATATGCCAACTCAGATACAGACATAAAATACAATGTTTCAGCTTTCACATATTCCTGTGCCAACTCTGGGCTCAATATCAACTTGGAGAAGACTGTTGTTATGTACCAGTCGTTCCAGTGATTAATCACATCGTTCCGAATGTCAAAGTGATTGGGCATAGACTAATTGATGTGGACAAATTCATCTATCTTTCCAGCACTGTGTCATAAGCTGCCACAATTGATGACGAAGTGAATGCCAATGCGGCCTTTGGCAGACTGTACAAGAATGGGTGGACAGAAATGGAATACACCAGCAAACAAAGCTAAAAGTCTACAAAACAGTTGTATTATCCACACTGCTATATGCTGGTGAAACCTGGACTGTTTATCAGCGACAAGCTAGGAAATTAAACCACTTCCACACAGTCTGCCTTAGGAAGCTGTTGAAGAATAAAGGGCAAGACAAGATTCCAGACACTGAAGTCATAGAACTAGCGTCCATGCCTAGTATCCACACTCTGCTAATAAATAATCAGATTCTATTTTGTGGTCACGTGATTCGAATTGCCAGATAACAGGCTCCCTAAACGATATTTTTGCGGCGAGCTGTGTTATGGTAAACGCTCCCAAGTCGGTCAGAGAAAACGCTTTAAAACCACTCTAAAGAACTCAATAAATGCTTTTGGAATTCATCACGACACATGGGAGACTGCTACCAAAGACCAAAATTCGTGGCGTATACCATCACACACGGGTGCAGTCACATGTGAAGCAAACAGAACTGCAAGAGCTGTGAAGAAAAGGCTGGACAGAAAAACCACTGCAGCTCCTCCTCATGGAACGCCAAGCATTCTTTGCCCACATTGTCAAAGAACATTTCGAACCATTTTTTTTTCATTTCATTGGCACCTTGCCGTCTTGACAGACGATAGTTTGTGCTTCAAAAAAGGCATAATAACTTTTACCCATGGCGGTAGTGAATGTGACTGATAAGGCCAATTCGTGCTGTAAATGTTCTCTCCATAGCACAAAGCCTGGGTTAAAATATAGAGATCATGTGTTGCCCAAGCAGCAAGATCCCTCTCTCGGCCTGCCTAGTTAACTCCAGAGGAAAGGTAACCTCTACATCTGGAACAAGACAAGCTGCAGAAGCTGCCGGATCAGCAAAGCAATGCTCTAACTGTCCGCATGTCGGAGCTTCGATCCTAGATCAGCCGCCACCCAAGGCTTAGGGCCTGGTCTGCACTGCCATGACATTTTGTCTTTAGGTTGCATTTCCTCGCACCAGAGTAATGCTTGTACCCTCCCAATTTCGCTCTCCCGCCCGAAGCCGTAGGCACAATGCGGGGTGTCGGGTTTGGTAAGCGCCGCCCAACGTTCGGCGCTAACAGAGAGCAGGTAGTACCGTCTACTGTTATACGGTAGCTTAGTCATATCTGACTGAGACCTGACTGTCATTTCGAATCAAAATAGACCTTATCAGCCATCTTAGAATTCACGGCTCCATACCTTCAACCCCACTGGATGAAATGAATGGTCATCATCATTCTTGATGGACAAACAACACATATAAAACCATACCTCGTCAGAGAAGAATGCTACATCGAGAATTCACTCGGCTCGGCTTCGTTAGCTAAAAGTGCGTGAAACCACATTAAATAGTTAACTCCCCTATTGATAACGCTTAGTTCAGACACAACAAAACTCTTGTATTGATAAAATAAAATCGTTGTTCAAGAATTGCGTACACTATGCGCTCTGATATGTTCACTTGCGATATTTTCCTTAAGGACTTGCTTGGACTTTTCAGCATTCTGTTTTGTATATGTAATCATTTTTCATCAGTCACAGAATTGGAAGAGGCTGAAAGGTATAAAAAAAAGTAAAGGTGCAGGATTTCAAACTCCAGGCAGCAGAGGCAAAGAGGATTAAGTGGGAACAGTTTATCAATGAAGTCGGTGGGGATGTGACATTGGGAAAATTTTGGAGGCTGTACCGGCAGATCAAGAGACAGGTGATGCCTGGTACACATGGCACCGTTTATGATGATAACAACCCACCTATGACAACTGACAAGGACAAAGGGGAGGCTTTACTTGCGCGATTTTTAAAACAGACGGATCAGAAAGATAGGGCTATTAGAGATAACGTCAGAGAAGCCTTGTCACGGGTCACTAGGAAGGAAGACTGTGAGATTAAAGTCCAGGACATTAGACGGGTACTGAAGCGGGCATAAGACACAGCGCCAGGTCCAGATGGGGTGAGATACTCCCATATGAGGAACATAAATGATGGGGACTTGGAGGAGATGGCTCTTTGTTTCAATCTAAGCATCAATACGGCGGAAATACCACACGATTGGCTGCATAGCTACCTGGTCCCACGCCCAAAGCCAGGTAAGGACCACACCAGACTTAATGGATACCGAATCATGACCCAGCAAAACACGTATAGCAAAGTCCTCGAAAAGATAGTAGCACGCCGGTTCCAGCAACATTTGGAAAGTCGGAATCTGCTTCCCCAAGGACTCGGGAGCTACCGGCCTGGAAAGGACACCTGGGAAAATGCTGCAACTTTTGCATTTGATGTCTACAAGGGCTTCCAGGATAAATAGGAGACAGTGGCGGTTGCTCTTGACCTGGAGAATGCGTATAATAGTGTTAGGTATGATCGGTTAATACACACACTGTTGGACATGGAGGTCTGCCCTTGCCTTGTTAGGTGGGTTGCAGCAGTCCTTTATGAGCGTAAGGTTGCACTGCGCATGGGCACCTGGACTGCTGACCCCTGTACTATTACACCTGGTTTGCCGCAGGGATCTGCCTTGTCCCCGGTGCTCTTTAATGTCTACACCAGCAACATCGCAGCTATTGAGACACCAGGTGTGTGGGTAGAATCTTGACATTTGCAGACGATGTGCTAGTGTACAGACAGGGCAGAGACAGGGCCAGTTAGGCGAAAGACGTACAGATGGTGGTAAACAAGGTGACGGAGTGGTGCAGGGACGCAGGGGTCATTTTAAACCCAGACAAGGCATCGGTTGTTTGTTACTCCCTGGATAACCGGATCGTCAAGGCGGACGTCCCAGGTATTGTGTTGAATGGATGTCCTCTTAGTTAGGAGAGTAAATTGAAGTATTTGAGTATCACCTTTGACAGGTGTTTGTCTTTTAAGGATCATGTGGAGGATTTGGTGGTGAAGGCTGGTAGGGGACTTAATGCATTGAGGGCTATGGCAGCAACCGGGGTAGATCAGAGGATGCTGTACAGGCTCTTTCAGCAGTTAATATATTCTGTCATTGAGTATGGTTTGGGGCTGCTGACAGTATCAAAAAGCCAGCTTGAAAGGTTGGAGCACATACAGAATGCTGCCATGCTGTTAATACTGGGGTGCACAAAGGACACACCAATTATCTGCATGAGGTATATCCTGGCGCTACCTACAATTAAGGATAGGCATAGGGTCCTTCAGGCCAAATGGTACCTGAGAGTTGCCGCAGAAAGGGAACACCCGCTGCATGCAGCAATGAATATGGTAAAGGGTCATAGACTAAGACGAGGCAGGTCCTGGATGGCACAGGCAGAACTTTCTATAAGACAGGTGTGTGATCTAGAGACCATCAGTCGTGAAAGAGAGTGGGTTGAAGTTCTGGATGACATGACGGACTGGCACAATGTAATAATAACACTGGGTCGTGAGTGCAGAGAATGGGCAGCGGGCCGCACTGAGTTTGAAGTGCAACAGCTGATCCAGAGAAACACACATCAAGATGACATAGTCATCTACACCGATGGGTCAGTGGTGAGAAACAGACTTAGTTGCTGGGGCTTTATTGCAAAGGCTAATGGGCGAGTATTGAAGAAGGAGAGCCTGGCATATGAGACTACGACCTCCAGCATGAGAATGGAGGTGGAGGCAGTAACAGCGGCATTTCGGTGGCTAGAGAAGACTACTGCAACACACGTTGTGTTCATTACGGATTCAAAGAATATACTTAGCAAGATGGAGAAAGGAATGTTTCGTGTGGAATGTCTCTTGTCTCTTCAGAGGTCACAGATTGTGAGAATTGTATGGATATTTTGCCCTTGCCATGCGGGTGTACGGGGGAATGAACAGGCTGATAGGCTAGCAGGGAATGCACCTCTTGGTGGTATTTTGCCTATGGATAAGAGGGAGGTGGTCGTGCGCTTGTGGGACCAGGTGAAGAAGTCGGAGAAACAGATTGAGAACCCATATGTGAAAAGAATGAGATTTCGGGGGATCGGCAGGGGTACTGGAAGAATCTCAAAACTGAGAGTGAAGACTAGGAGAACATTTAATCAGATAGCGGTGGGAACGATTAGTAGTATGACTCTTCGCTGGCTTTTGAACGAAGGGATTGAGCACGTATGGGAATTCCTGAGTTTCCGATTCCGATTCCATTTCAAAAACAAAAATTCCAAATTCGACCTCGTCTAACCTGCTTCATCAGCTGTGGTTATTGTTGAGGTACGTGGTTTTTGTGGGTTTATTAGCCCTAATTCTTGTCTTGTGAGTCCTATCTCGGACTGGTTATGTAGCGTTTGTGTCTGTGACGTCAGCAGTGGTCGGCGGCTATCCTTTGTGCTCTTCTGTTGTTGTGGTTTTCTTTGTTGGTGTAGGCTCCTGGCTCGTCTGGCTGCAGTCCTTATAAGGACTTTTCGTTATCCCACTCCAGCTGGGGGTTCGGTCGGCGACTGTCATTTGTGCATGTTTCCACTTGTTTTCTTTGTTGGTGCAGGCTCCTGGCTTGATTGGTTGCAGTCCTTAAAAGGACTTTATATTTAGTTGTATTTTTTTTTTGCCTCCTGTTCTGTGTAGTGCCCGTAGAAGCTTTTCGATGCTTTCACTTTGGTCTTCAAGTAGTTGCTGTTTTTCGATTGTTTCCTCTGTTGTCAGCCATGGGACGATCTCTCCGTCCTCGATATAGTACTCAATGCCGGTGTGAAAGTCAGAGAATATCTCCGGGTATTCTGTGGGTTTCCCCTTGAGTTTCTTCATCTTCTTTCCTTTTGCTTCCTGTCTCCTCATGTATTCCTCGTGCCTGAGTTCCTCTTGCCTTGCCCGTTCTTTTTCATCTGCTATGTACCATTCCGTGGCTTCGACCGGTTCCTCATCTTGGCTTTCTTCGGCTGTATGGCGGGATGTTACTTTCTCCTTAGATTTTTTTGGGCGTCGAGGTTCGGCTGCTAGTTTTGTCTTGCGTCTCCGGCTCGGATTTTTGTTGCGTTTCTTGAGGCTTTTTTGCGGTCTCTTGCCTGGCTTCTGCTGGTTTGTTTTGAGTTGATTTCATTTCAGCTTTTAGCCGCTCTCTCTCCGCTTTTATATTGCGTAGCATTTCTTCGTTTTCCTGCTTCAGCGCGGTCATCTTTTCCACTTCTCGCTTAATGTTTTGCTGGATCTCCTTTATTTCCGCTAGTAGATTCTCGTTGTCGCTGGTCGGGTTAGGCGTCAGCAGTGCCTTGACTTGTTTCTTTAACTCGTCGATCTGCCTTTGTAGTTGGGCTCTTTCATCTTGCGAGATGTCCGTGGCTGTCTCGCACCTCCGCATTGCTTCGTTGTATGGAGTCTTTGTGATGATGACGATATTTAAGACGTCTCTGTGTCTCTGCAGGTACGGACAGCCCAAGTATCTAGCTCCATGCTTGCCCTGGCAGTTGGCGCACTTTGTTCTGTTGTTAGGAGCTCGGAAGTCCGTGTCCAGCTTGGCCAGCGGACACTCCTTGAAGGCGTGGTGATCGGCGCAGTAACGACAGATTTCCGTCTTACTGCGACATGTTGCTCTGCTGTGGCGGGCCCTCTGGTATCTTGAACATTGATTGACTCTTGGGATGAATCTCTCTGGCTGTTGAGTTTTCTTGCTGATTGATACTGTGATCGGCATTTCGCTACCCTCCGACGTCACTACTGCCAAGGTTGTAGGTATCTTGGAGTAGGTGAGAAGCCGCTCCGCCTTCAAGAATCGGATGTGAAGATTCTCTCCACGTAGCTGCTTCAGGATTTCTTCGTCTGTAAGCTCCACAGGAATCCGCTTGCCAACCTATCGGACTGTTTTCGAGTCGGTGTTTCCGACTCTGGTGTCTTTCTCCTCCTTCTCTGCTGTCTTGGTTCTTGACTGTGTTGGGCTGTCAATCTTCTCCCTCGTAGTACCTTCAGTGATGGCTGTAGTATCAGGATCTTTGATGCAGCTAGCAGGTGGGCTCTCGACGTTCTTCTTCTTCTTGTCGGCTCCCACGCTGCACATCTTGGCAACAGCGTGTTTCTTGTTGTTGGACTTTCAACGTGACATTTTCCCCCGTATCAGACTTCTTGACAGAATAATGCGACTTGACTTGTTAGCGCTCGCAGTGCGAATGGACGACAACATGACGAATTCCTGAGTGCAGTGATGTCGGTTCTTAACTTAACTCAACTCAACTTTCATCAGACACAGCAGGCCTAACAGATCGTAGAGCATCTTCCATATTTCTCATAGCAATGAATGAGTCTTGCAATAAATCTTTGAACAGCCATCCGTGTGTATCGACCGCCATTTCAAAACAATAGTTCAACCAAACACAGTCTTTCTTGGGTTGATAGCACCATTTTGTTTGGAATGGAAAGAAATGCTCCAGCAGGGACAACCATTCGCTGAATATTTCTTCGCGATGGACTGTGGAGCACATATTTTGATGATATACTTCATATTGCAATTTGTTTTCTAAATACAAAGTGCAGTGAGACTTTCCAAACACCCCCACACATGTGTGTGTGGTGGTGGTGGTGGTGTGTGTGTGTGTGTACATATATATATATATATATATATATATATATATATATATATATATATATATATATATATATATATATATATCCATCATGTGCCATGCCGATAAGCGTGGGTGATCATGTTCTGCCATCTCACCCGATCACCAGAGTAGTGGATCACCTCATATATATATATACGCCATGTAGCTATGAGGCCGGCTCCATGGCCGAGGGGTTAGCAGCTTTCTCCGCTAACCCCGAATACTCTCGTCACGTGACGCGACGAGAATTAGCAGTGGTTCGAATCGCAAAAGTGACTTATGAGAGTATGGAGCCGGTCGCTCAGAAAGTCGTGGCGTGCTGATGAGCGTAATCTAGCCTAGGAATCAACATACAGCTGAAAGATGCTGGTGTTGACCGCAATATCCTGAAACAGGATGGAAACGCGGGGGAAAAAAAAAATGTAGCTATGAGCAGGCATACAGTAACAGTACTATGCACTAATAGAAGGTATACTATACAACTAACGGTCAGCAAGATTAGAGTAGATTTAACAACACTACATCAAAAATCACCTCAAAAACGTGTTGAGTGATAGTAAGGTTATCACGAGAGAAGGGAGATCACTCAAGACTCCATGCATTTGGAGAGGACGGAAGTTAGATCACGGCTATGAAGCGTAAACCGTCAGTCAGGTTGGAGGTGGAGTGTGGGCTGTTTGTAAATACGAACCCAGGCGTTTCTGAAAAGCATGCAGAGTACTGAAGGCTGCCAATTATAATTATCAACATGCCCTTTGACAGAATATAGTTTCCAGTCAACGTGCCATGTTGCATCAACGAAGAATAAGCTGCGTTGTCGGTGTCAAACGTGACAGCTCTCTCTCGTCCAAAATGGCCTGTAGCCGAAACAATAAGTTGGTCTGATATTTAAGCTTACACGTTAGCACAAGTGGTTGTGTAAGGCTCAAAACGATAGTAAATTCCACATATTAATATTAACAGTTATTCCATTCGGTACATGTTTATTGTTGGATACATCCACCCTCCTATGTATCGGGAGCACGATGTCATTTGGTGTACGTTTGGAGATAACAATGTCCAGAATAAAGACACTGTGCAATTCTAGGACGTTGAGTTCCTTCTACTACAGGTACTGCGTGTCTGTGTCTCGTGGAAATTGTCAACTAATTGCTCTAGGAGTGAAGCAGGAGTATGGCACTATATATATATATATATATATATATATATATATATATATATATATATATATATATATATATATATATATATATATATATATATATATATATATATATATATATATATCTGTTTTAATGTCTTTGTGCAAGTATGTAATGACGAAAGAGCTATCCGCAATGGCTATTATATCAGTTGTGATTGTGTTCTAGTAAAGCTTACAGATTCAACTTCTCCAGTTTGGTGTTTCACTCATTGAACTGTGTGTTTTTCGGGATTCAGTCACAAGATACCGGCTGTCTAAATTCCGATTACAAATGTTCGATGCAAGTGGGCATGTCACCTGGTCTTACACGGATGCATCGCCTCAGCCTCTGTCAGTGTATGACATTCGTACCGATGTTTATAAAAGCGTCAGTGCCTTGAAAATCCAGACAACCAATTTATCTCCATCACAGTATGTCTTGTCTCTGTGTGAGGTCCAAGTTTTTGGATGTAAGTTTGCTTTTCATTAAACACGTATGTATATGTTTTGCTTGATATACAACATCTATGTGTACATTTGTATTTGCCGTTGTGCATAACGTATGTGCATTTTTATTGTCTATATTATGGAAGAATATGATGATACCAGTGTCTGAGTGAAGGAGAGCCAGGTTGATGATGATGATCATGGATTGGACGGGAATTAATGCATGAGCAGTCTTGGCGAAACAAAAGTTCACGATAGCACGGACTGTTCAGGCGGAATCATGGAATTTGTGACGGAATGTAACACGGTTCAAGCTTGTGAAAAAAGCAACGGACCGAAAGGAACACGGAAAGCCCTGTATGCAACGTCAAAACAAGTACATGTGTATTGAAGAAAGAAAAAAAGCAGCGGCTGCAGCAGGATATAACAATATGAAGTGGAAACAAATAGGTATATTAAGCACCTGCGAGAAGAAACGTACTAAACATCAACACGTTGCACATACCTTACAAGGAGATCCATCGTATTCCGGAATACAGGTTAAAATCCAAAATCAGAAGCAATCAATAAATATATAACATGAATAATAAAATAAAATACACACAAACGCGTACAATACGACACACATGACGACCGACGTTTCGATTCTCAGAATCTTCGTCAATGACAGGACAACATAGATAGATAAAATAACGAAATAAAAAAAAAAGACATTACTACTCGGTTAATTACTCTTAAATTACAGCCATGTCTTATTTTATTGACTCACACTATGGTATCGTTGGCTCATTAACAATAAGCAATAAAGATAACTTGAGAAACAAATTGCCGACACGGCGTGAAACCAAAAATACACGTGAGATTTATTCTGGTTGTCCAGAGATTATATACATAGGTAATAGCACACGTCTTAGTGTCCCGAGGTATTCGGGGAGCGGACTAAGTTACTACGGTTTTTTCTCTCTAAGTTACTACGGGTACTTACTGACCTTCGCATATCCCCTGTCTTACCGTTATCATCTCCACAATATTTCCTTTGCTGAATCTGGTGTTATCATTTATGCCGAATCAATTCGTCTAGACTCTAGAGGTTGTCGGTCGTTCATTTATCCATGGCGTTTCCAGTAACTGTTGTTAGATCTTCGTAGCTCCGAATAAGTCCGCTGCCATCTTTCTATTTCTTATAACCAAAAATACTTCGTCCTTAGAAAACCACAAACACGACCGTTTCCTTCTGAATTCACAATAACGTATGGTTTGTTGTCAAGTTCCCGTTGTCCGGTGAACGTAGCCGTGACGTCCTAGTGGTTGTGCGCTGCCCACTACACTGTCCACTGTAGTTCGCCTTGCGTTTATTCTTTGGTTCCATGCAAGGTGTGCTTTTCCTAAGTAGCTATATGGCAACTTTGTGACTCAGCTTCCCTTAAAATCTTTCTATTGCTTATTTTTGCTGTCCACTTAATTTTCAGTATTCATCTATGAAACCACATCTCCAAGTCCACCAGAAATTGTTTCGCCTGATTACTAATGGATTCCACTCAAGATCTGCGCGGGTGCTACGGAGTTCGTGCATCGAGCGAAGCCATCCTTGAGTGAATTTTCAGCAGCGTGTGTGGTTCTCAATCAAAAGTCAGTGTTTACGTTTTTTCAACATGGCGGAACAACGTGTGTTTTCCGAACGATCAGCAGTCAACATACCGAAGCGGCGTGGTAGCCGCGCAGGGAAAAAGAAGCCAGGTAAGCGCGGTGGCTTGAGACGTTTTAGACTCAAGTGTCACCGTCTAGGACTCAGGAACATCCGTATTCTATATTGGAACTGTGCCAGTGTAAAACAACGGGGCTCTATTTTAGAAACCCTAGTTTACAGGAACGACATTGTAGCACTCCAGGAGACGAGACTGGGCGATCAGCTACTCCGAATTGCCGGCTTCAAATGTTTCTATAACAGACGACACCTGGGAACGGCGATTCTCGTTCGCGACAGCATGGTGGCGTCAGAGCTAGACATGTCCAGTTGGAACAGTGACGCTATACAAATACAGGCGTTGAGAGTTCATTCCAGTACACCATTCGTGTTGGTTAATGTTTATGCCCGCAATGCGAGTGTGGACGCCCAGAAGTGGCAGTGCTTAAGTGGCATATTAGGCCACGAGAGAAATGTTATTTTCTGTGGTGACTTCAACGCTAAAGGCAGATCATGGGGAAACACTTCCTCCAATACACAAGGGGAGGAGCTCGAGACTGCACTGGAAACCATCGACCTGGTTTGTATCAACAGTGGCTGTGTCACCAGGACAGCAAGCCGTCCAGGCGATGAGGACTGTGCTATTGATCTGGCGCTAGTTTCACCTTCACTCACTACAGTGTGTAGATGGGGTGTCCTAGGACACCATGGCAGCGACCACCACCCATGCAGCATATTGGTGGAGAAAGGCAGAACCAGGCAGCACAAGCTAAAGGTAAAGACGTTCCAGTATGACAGTACAGGGCAAGATGTGGTGAGTAAAATAAGACGTGACAAGCGCAGAACGTTTCAGGGCAGGAAGAAAAGGAAAAAAAGCTGGGAGCAGCCACCGTGGTGGAATTTCGAGGTGGAGAAGGCTTGGGTGGATAAGCGTAGTGCTGTAAGGAGATGGCAAAATGCCAAGAAGAACAGAGCTGGTCATCCTAGTCCCTGCTTGCACTTAGAAAGAGAGATGCACACAAAAGTAAGCTATTTCAAAAAACTGGTCACGGTGGTTAAAAGCGAAAAATGGGCAGAGGTGTGTCAAAGAGTAAGCACAGACAAGTCACTGAAATTGTTCTGGCGACTACATAAAAGCATGAGTGGTGTAGTCAAGAATAAGAGCATTTCTGACTTCCAAGGTGCTGACCTCATCTGGCAGAGGACTGACGAGGACAAGGGCAAAGCCCTCTTTGAACGCTACCTTGAGCAGAGCAACCAGACAGACATGGGAGGCCGGAATCTGGCCAAGGAGGTCACCTCAGACAGATGCAAGGCCCAGAACACTTCGGATGAAGACACAGTGACAGTGCAAGAAATCAAGGCTGTGCTTCGACGATCAAAAAACAGTGCTCCAGGTCCTGATGGCATAAAATACGACGACATAAATAGGTGTACCGACAATGAGCTAGAGAAACTAGCAGACATGTACAACAACAGTATAGGGAGTGCTAGCATCAAGGAGGAATGGTTACACAGCTATCTGATTCCCTTGCCGAAGCCTGACAAAGACCACAAGAAAATTCAGGGATATCGAATTATAACCATGCAGAATACAATAGGCAAGCTGCTGGAGAAGGTAATTGCCAGGAAAATATCAAGCCAACTAGAGAGGCAAGGTGTTTTCCCACCTACCCTGGGTGGGTACCGTCCAAAAAGAGAAACCTGGACCAATGCAGCAGTCTTTGCCCATGATGTCTATGAAGGTTTCCACTCAGGCACTGAAACCGTTGCTGCAGCGATTGATCTTGAGGACGCATACAACAGAGTACCACTGGATTTTTTAATGTTTCAGCTTCTTGAACTAAACGTAAGTCCATTCCTCCTTAGTTGGATCGCTGCAGCTCTCTTCCAACGGAAAGTAGTTTTTAGATGTGGCAGTTGGACTTCGGAACCAACAACAATATATCCTGGCCTACCACAGGGATCACCATTATCTCCGGTACTGTTCAACGCCTACACAGTGAGAATCACCAGTGAGCAGATCACTGGACCTGGCAGGACATTGTCATATGCCGATGATGTTTTAGTGTATCGTCAGGGTAAGGATAGAGAGGAGGTTGCTGTGGAGCTACAAACCGAACTCAATCGCATAAGTACTTGGTGTGATGAAGCTGGGGCAATGGTCAACCCAACAAAGGCAACAGTGACTTGGTTCTCGTTGAATAATCATATTGTCAACAATCCAACACCAACTGTAATGCTGTGTTCAGAGACGGTGGAAAGAACGCAGGCAATGAATTACCTGGGGATACGGTTTGATCGAAGCCTTGCTTATAATGTGCACATAGACCAGGTGATAACAAAGGTCAAGCGGGGTTTGGCAGCGATGCGGGTGATGGCGGCAGCAAACTGTGAGCAGCGCCATCTATGTCTTCTGTACGAGGGGCTGGTCATGTCTGTTTTGGAGTATGCAATGGCAATCCTGACTGTCAGCCATAAGCAGATAGAAAGGATGGAAAGGATACAAAATGAAGCTATGCGCATTATTCTTGGATGTACAAGAGATACAGCATGCAGGGCGATGCGCTACCTTCTTGATTTTCCAACCATTGAAGAGAGAATGCAAGCTTGCAGGGCACGCGCCTACCTCAGAATTAACGCAAACACACAGCATCCACTGCATAGTGAAATTAGGAAGGTGAAGGGCAGCAGGTTAAAAAGAGGACGGTCGTGGATGGGTCAAGCCGAGGACATTCTTCAACAGGTGTGTTCACTTGAGGACTTAGAACCTGGCGAGGAGTGGGTGCAAGTGCCAACAGACTTTTGCACATCCTTTTCAGTTTGCATCCAACTAGATAGAAAATGCAGACAAGAAAATCCGGCTGCTGTTGAGGCTGAAGTACAAGCGTTGATTTTCGAGAATTCGCTACAGTGACGCGGTCATCTACACAGATGGGTCGGTCATCCGACATGTGAGAAGCTCATGGGCCTTTACAGCTCGGGCCGGAGGGAGAATTGTGAAGGAGGACTCTGGTGCTTTCACTGAAACCACAAGTAGCCTGACCATGGAAGTCATGGCAGTAAGTAAAGCAATAACATGGCTCGAGACACAGACATTCACTAGGGCTTGTTTCCTTAGCGACTCAATGAACATGATCAAGAGGATAGAGGAGGGGTCGATCCGAAGAGAATGGTTGCTGCCTCTGAAGCGGTCTCGGCTGGCAAAGATTAGTTTCATCTTCGTGCCAGGGCATGCGGGAGTACAAGGAAATGAGCGGGCTGACACGCTCGCAGGTGAGGCTACTGTTGAGGGCGGACGCGCCATGGACCAGGCTGACATTCTGAATGCTCTACGAGAAGTGAGACTTTTGCAAGAACCAAGTGATGACTGTGAATCTACAACAATGGCCAGACTGCGAGAGCAGCAAATTAAAAGAGGGGTGGCCAAACAAGAACACTACGCAGGAAGCCAAAGAAGATTGATAAACCAACACAGAACTGGCGTCGTTAGCCGCTACACGTTGCGAGATTTGCTGAGGAGGGGATCCGAGCACTTATGGACTGAATGGTCCGATGTGCAACGAGGATGATCTGTCGACTAACTAACTAATGGATTCTCAGCCGTGAGTTAACACTGGTTCTATGTAACGTGCAAAAACTCTTGTTCTAACTTTCAAGGACAATGAATTATTGCACACTAAGGTCTTCATTTTATAGAATGCAGTTATTCCTTCTCTTTTCTGTTGTTGGTCTCATTGACGCATCGTCCATCCGATGTTATTCATATGCCTAGGTATCTGAATTTCTGCATTTGCCCCTTAACACAGTCCTTTACTTTAATTGCACATGTATGCACTGTCACAGCTATATATAATATTGTCGACAGCTCAGACAAGACAGTACAAGACAGGAATAAGACAAGGTTAAATACGAGTGCACAGGGTAACGGCAATTCACGACAGGTCCTGAAGGTTTTGTGTGAGCACCATTCGGAAGGAATTTCCCTCATGGATGACTGGCTAGAAACTAGAAGGGGAGATACGTGTGAGAGGTTAGTCGGACTTGGAACAGGGACAGAAGTTACTCAGAAGTGTAACGGGGTAGAGATTGGGTTTAGATTGTAACGAGTGATAGGAATAGATGTGTTTGCGAGAACGATAGCTTTTGAACAAGTTAAATAGCGACTAGGGATGTTTTAACGAATATTAGGACAGAGTCATGTTAAGTTAGGAAATAGTGTTGTGACTTAATAAATGGTGCGTGATATAAAATAACTGATTCTTTTCAGCTGCAGTGCGAGTGCCTATAGACTGGACGAGATATGAGTTAGTGATTTATGGACGGTTATGGCGAGACTAATGAGAGAGGTTTTGTGGGAGTAATATCATATGATTGTAAACAAACAGTTACATTATCGGTTGATGATGGGGTTTATTAATGCGTGTTAGCCAGAAGGCGTCTTTGTCTGCCTGCGGGGCTTGTAATTTGTGTCCGAGCGATTAGGACTAGCCAGCAGGTTTACGGCGTAATTTGGCGAATCAGTCCAGTCCACGGACCCTAAAACTCTAGAGATAGATCAGTAATAGTTTGTGTTGTAAGTGAATAATTAAACCTAGACATAAATCAGGGAAACTAGCCATCCTTGAATTACAGACACATGAAAGAAAAATAGCAGTATTTGTCAATCTATTAGAAAATATCATGCTAAATTTAAGTTTCATATACAAGTTAAAAAAAAGAAAGGTGGAAAAATTGCGTAAGCGTGATGACGCCTGCTGTCAGCAACCAATAACGTCAACGAGTCACGATAAATAGAAGGACGTTAAAAGCATCACCATCAACATTGTAATGCATTAATCGAGTGGTGGCGTCGCAAACAGATACATGTCTTAGTTTTGAATGCTGGTTTTCAGGTCTGCTTTTGCAGGTTTTATTCCTTTTTTTAAATTTTGTTTTTACAATTTTTTTTTTTTTTTTTACATTGGCACCTGCCGTCTTGACATACGACAATTTGTTATATCGTGATTCAAAAAGGAATAATAACTACATCTCATGGCGGTAGCGACTGTGCCTGATAAGGCAAATTCGCGCTGTAAATGTTCGTCCATAGTGGATGCATGTGAACACATGGTCATTTCCAACATCATGCACCATCGTACGTCTCAAACGCTCGGTGTGTGACTTATCTGTAATAATTTTCTCCTTTGTCGTTATTCCTTGTTGTTGTCAGGTCTTAGTGAGATATGACTGAGCTACCGTATAACAGTAGACGGTACTACCTGTTTTCTGTTAGCGCCGAACGTTGGGCGGCGCTTACCAAACCCGACACCCCACATTGTGCCAACGGCTTCGGGCGGAAGAGTGCAATTGGGAAGGTACAAGCCTTACACTGGTGCGAGGAAATGCAACCTAAAGACACAATGTCATGGCAGGGCAGACCAGGCCCTAAGCCTTGGTTGGCGGCTGGTCTAGGATCGAAGCTCCAACAGGCGGACAGTTAGAGCTTTGCTTTGCTAATCCGGCAGCATCTGCAGCTTGTCTTGTTCCAGATGTAGAGGTGTTACCTTTCCTCTGGAGTTAACTAGGCAGGCCGAGAGAGGGATCATGCTGCATGGGCAACACATGACCTCTATATTTTAGCCCAAGCTTTGTGCTATGGAGAGGAAATAACTCCATCCCTGATCTTAACCGGTCTCAGAATCAAAGCGAGAGGCAACTGTTACGGGTTATAAGTCCCTGTCAATTGGCGTAGACATGGGGCGCCACGCGTTGCCTCTGACGGTGGGAGACACCTACAGGTGTCACTGATCAGCTACTGCCCGCCTCAAGCTGGGCAGCCCCCAGCCAATTGGGTGCTGATCCGCCACAGCCTGACTGCTTCAATGGGTGCTTGGGGCTTGGACAAAATCTGAATCGCAGGCTGTAAAACCAATGCACCAGGTACAAATACAAAGAAAACTAGAAACCTCAAGCTACAGCTTGCAACCTAGAACGTGAAAACCACGTGTCCATGATTTTCCACTGATTTGACCAATTTTGAGGATGTGAGAAAAACGGCTGTGATTGATGCCGAACTCAATCGTCTTAAAATTGATATTGCTAGCCTGCAGGAGAATAGCCTCGCTGAGGAGGGTCACTCAGGGAAACAATTACACCTTTTTTAGAAGGGTAGAGGGCAGGCAGAAAAAAGGCAACACTGTGTGGGCTTTGCAGTGAAGAATTCGCTACTGGGAATGATTGAAAATCCAGCAGGAGGAAATGAAAGACTATTATCCCTGCGCTTGGCAACCTCTTGTGGTTTTGCCACCATTATTACTGCATACGGACCGTTACTCGATTCCTCTGATGATGTGAAGGATTCGTTCTATAAGGAGTTAGACTCCGTGATCAAGGCAGATCCAAAATCTTACTACATTTATATGCTCAGTGATTTCAATGCTCGTGTGGGCAAGGACTCGAGTTCATGGCCAGTGTGCCTTGGAAAATACAACATGGGTCGCATGAATGATAATGGGCAAAGGCTGCTGGAGCATTGCACCAGAAACGACCTATGTATTACAAACACCTTGTTTAAAACAAAAGAGCTGCATAAGGTCACATGGAAACATCCAAGATCCGGCCTTTGGCACCAGCTGGACTTCATCATCACACGGAGACAACATCTGAACCATATATCATTGTCTCGAAGTTACCGCAGTGCTGACTGTGATACAGATCATTCTTAGGTTCTTGCAAGGGTTAGACTGAGACCGAAGAGAATCTACACAGCTAAACACAAGTCTAGCCCCAGGATTAATATTATTAACACTCACGATCCTGGAAAGTGCTTTGAATTTCAACAGCAACTTGAAGACGCTTTCAATGATACATCAGAAAATTGTATAGTAAATGATAAATGGAGTAAGCTTAAGGAAACTATTTATAAAACAGCTGTAGGGGTGTACGGCACTGTGGATCATAAGAGGCAGGACTGGTTTGCGGCAAACAGCCAGATACTGCAGCCCTTGATTGATAAAAAAAAGATAGCTCTCTTAAGAAACAAGGAAAGACCAACGCGTAACACTCTGAGTGAGCTGAAGCAAGCGAGGAAGGATGTACAAAAGGCTGCCAGGCAGTGTGCGAATGATTATTGGATCAAGTTATGTGAGTCCATTCAAATCGCAAGTGATAAGGGAAACATCAGAAGCATGTATGAAGGGATAAAGAAAGCCTGCGGTCCAATGATCAAAAGAAGTGCACCGCTGAAAACCTTGACTGGAGAAATCATCACTGATAAGAAACATCAGATAGATAGATGGGTCGAGCACTATTTAGAGCTTTACTCAAGTGAGACCAAACTAGCGGATGATGACCTCAACGCCACAGAGGCTCTTGAAGTACCTCAATGCAGCACCGGGTTCTCACTTATTGAATCAGTTTCAGCGTTTTTCACCCCCGTGGGCTATTGGCTATACATAATGAATTACTGACTGGAAAGGTAACTGATCCACATACCATATCGACATACAATATTGTTACTAAGTTACGTGGCAGAATAATAAGTTCATGTGCAATAGCTAAACAGGCATTGCAAGAAACAGGTAACATACATAAACTATGCCAAGAAAACTCAAACAGATTAATATTAAAGGCGTGAGAGTAAGATTTACTACTTCTCCCTGACCAAACAGACCTGTTAGCTGTCTCGTAGCAAGAACCAATAAACATTGTCCGAAAACTATCTGAAGTGGATTGTGAAATATCAGTTAAAGTAAAACAAAAAACAAACATGACCTATATCATATAAATATACAAAAGCAGAGATGAAGATAGTAAAACTGCAAAGACCGGCAGGATGGGAAGCAGCAGAGAAGATGAAGGAAGAAAGTGAGCTAGCAGAGACCCTGAAACAGACAAGACGGTTCAAGCCAACAATCCCACCATGGGAACTAACAGTCCCATTCACTGACTGTAGTCTAGCAAAGTCCATCACCAAGGACACGGAGGACACAGACGCAAGAGACGCGGCTGAGGAATATATACAAGAAATCAATAAGGACATCCTCATAATATACACAAACGGGTCCAAGAATGAACAGGGAGAGGTAAGTGCAGGAGTAGTGGTCCCAGACTGGAAGTTGAAGAGACAGTACAAACTAACAGACCAGACCGCAGTATGCACGGCCGAACTAGTAGCCATAATGAAAGGTCTAGAGATCGCAGCCGAAAATCCACCACTGAGACTGTGTATATTAACAGACTCCCTGTCATCAGTACAAACGCACGGGAACTACAATAGAGGCAACAGACCCGACATAAAAGAGGAGATACTAGCCACAGCCACAAACCTCAGGTACATGGGTTGCCAAGTCACCATCGGATGGATACCAGCTCACAGGGGTATCCCGGGAAACGAACAGGCAGACAGAGCAGTGAAACGGGGAATAACCAGCACTAATCAAATCTGCATAGGCCTAGGTAAAGTAGAAGGGAAGAATATAGTCAAAAGCTACATTCTCAAGGAATGGAGGCAACAGTGGCGAGACAGCGATAAAGGCCGTCATGCCTACCAAGTATTGGGTGAACCCAGATACAAGCCACAAGTCAAGACCAACATGAAAGCACCGGCAAACAGACAGTTGTGGAAAATCAGACTAGGCAATTGGAAAGACACAAGAGAAAACCCATACTGCAGAGAGTGCCGAGAAAACAACACCATCGAACACTACTTACTAGTATGCGACAAGTACAATAGAGAGCGAAGGGAACCCAATGACAATGACGGAGTGCCTGCACATAAACAACAACCCGGAAACACAGCGACTGGTCAGACAGTTCCTATGCAGAACAGGGAAGACCGTATAACCTCCCTACACTGTATATATGTATATGTGTGTTTGTTTGTATTTGTGCATGTTTATATATGTTTAAAAAAAAATGGCGGGGTGAAGGGCAGGAAGGTGGGTTGGCTTTTCCGGTAGAGCACCTGAGCTGGGAGGACAGGGAGACCTGGTCATCTTGCTACCACACCACACCCACACGCGATGAAGAAAATACGCCAAATCACAAACGTTTACGTTCGGGAGTTTGGAGTTCGGGCCGCTGACCGGGGGGACAACTTGAGACTTGCATTTGAATGCTCTCCCCCTGCCTACATCAAGTCCTTATGACGACTGAACATGACCGGGTCTAGCCCCGATGAGAATAACACAAGAAACGACAAGCACGTAGCAGTGCTAACAGAGAAAAGAAGCCAAAAAACGAGAGAATGCGGGCCCAGTAGGCCCAACCAAGGACCGGTCTTTACCAGGATCAGCACAAAACAAACATATCCGACGAACAGAGCGGAACCAATAAAACTAGTAGGAATTAGGACTAACAATCCACACAACTACGGCTCTCAACAATAACCACAGCTAATGAAGCAGGTTAGACGAGGCCGAATTTGGAATTTGTTTTTGGAAAATTGGAATTGGAATGAAGATATTTGAAACAAAACGATTGATCGAAGACTTGTTGCGTCTGCAGACATTCACCAAACCGAATTTGACGTTTCTGCGGAAATTGTGGTACCAAAACTCAATGTGACAGATGTATTACACGAAAGTAATATCTCATCTGACTTTTCAAGCATTGACAAAGACAAGATCAAAAATCTGTGAAATGAATATTAATAATTTTTATTTCAATAACCCAGGAAGAACTGACACTATTAGGTATCACATCGAGGTAACTTCGATGTTAGCCATTATATATAAATCGTATCCTGTCCCAATACATTACAAACAAAAGCTTGAAAAAAAATTATCGAGTTGAAATGTATGGAATCATCAGAAAGTCCAACTCCACTTAGTGACCGAAAATGGTAATCGTAAAGAAAAACGACGGTTTAATAAGACTGTGTGTGGACTTTTGCAAAATTAACGCGATGCAGAACCCATTTCTAACAGTGAAGATCGCATCGCTGATATTGGGAAATTCTGAAGTGTTTTATAAATTAAACTTGCCAAAACTATACTGGCAAATACCTATGATTGACAAATCGACTCACTTGACAGCATTTGAGACTCCACTAGAGATGTTCGAATGGATGCATATGTTTTTGTGGTTGCGTAATGCACCAGCCACATTTAATTGATTACAAGGCTACTTGTACGAGACAACCCTACCGCTACGACATACATGGAGATATATGCATACATACTAACAATAGGGCAGCCGACATATATTTGTTGGTTATGGTCTCAAGTTTCGCGACGGCAGGCAGCGGATCTCTTTCGAGAGACAATGGATGCGGTCATCTGGCCAGTTTGGTCACTGCCATAGAGGAAAGCAAAGGCAAACTACCTCTTTAAAAGTGTCTAGTACATTATGATTCGCCTAAAGATCATCGCAAGTCAAGGACAGAGACATTAAAATTAGCAACAAAAACAACAACAACAACATCTTATTTTCAAAGGGTTAAGAATTGGGCTCGCAGGCCCGTCTTACATTCTGCCCTTCTATCACTCTCTTTCATACATTATATCATTCACACATCATTCAAGGCTACCTGAAAAAGACAACAATATAAAATGTATGCATTATAAAGGCATGGGAAAAATGAAAAATCAATTGTATGTGACTCAGTAATAGTAATTACTGGTGCCGCGGAACTTGTTATTAGCTATGATAAATATACTGGCCTATCAAAAGGGAACTGGCTGTTACACTAGGGTTTTATTATTATTATTTCTATTATTAAGGAGGAAGGTAATCCGTACTGAGATAGTGTTCTAATAATTTGCGATTATATGTATAGGGATTGATAATGTCCTTGATGTCTTGTGGAAGATTATTCCACAGCTGAGTTGCAGAGTACGTTAAGCTTGTTTTGTGTAAGTCTATCCTAGGCTTCGGAATGTGAGTTATATTTAATCGTTTACTGTGTCTAGCATTATATTTAAACAATGGCCAAAGGTAATTTGGGGCATTCCGATGTAGGATTTTGTGAATTCGTTTGGCCTTATTGAAAAGCAGGCGTTTGCGGAGTGGTAGTAACTGAAGGCGTTTATGTAGGCTAGGATTGTCAGTTACATGTTTGCTATAAATTAAACTCATGGCCCGTTTCTGGAGTGAATAAAGTCGCTTGGTACTTGAATTGGTACAAACGTCCCAGATTGTAGAGCAGTAGTCAAAATGTGTCTGTATGTGAGAAGTATAGAATATTTTCCTTGTGTTCTCATCAAAGAAATTTTTTAAATTTTGGCGAGCATTGTTAGCTGTTTGTTTAGTAAGCGCTTGAAAGTGGGGATTAAAGGTTAGGTTTCTAAATCAAATCAAATCAAATCAACTTTATTAGGGTCACAAATTGGGAGCGCAGGCCCGTCTTACATTCGGCCCTTCTTACATTCGGCCCTTCTATAAATGATGAGGCCTAACGTTTTGTGCTAAATTACAATTTCTACTGGCATGTTGTCGATGTGAAGTTGATGTGGTCTGTGTGAATTTAGTTTTTGAATTCTTTGTCTGGTTGTTAATAACATAGATTTTGTTTTAGTAATGATAATTTGCATACGGTTTGCATAGCTCCACCTAACTGCATTATTTCATTCTTGTTGCAAAGACGACTCCAGCAGATTACTGCTTTCAGCGTTTGTATACACTGTACAGTCGTCTGCAAATAGATCACAGGACGACGAAAGATGCAAAGGTAGATCGTTAATCTATATTGCAAATAACAGAGGGCCAAGAATAGATAGAGCCTTGCCGTACTTCAGTATTGAAGTTAGTGGTTTGGGACAGAGATTTATTGTATGATACTACTTGCTTTCTGTTTGACAGAAAAAATTTTATTAGCGTCACCACATTACGACCCATGTTCATTGTCTCTAGTTTTTAAAAAACTAAAATGGCATGGTCTATCATATCAAAAGCTTTTTTTTTTAAATCGATAAACACAGCTCGACATAGATTGTTGTTATTTATATTATGGTGCCAATTTTCTATCATGTTTGTTAGGGCCGTATGGCATGAATATTTTGGTCGAAATCCTGATTGACTGTCAACTATAAGCTTCCTTGCGATCTAAACACTTTAATGTTACTTTATGAATGTGTTTTTATAGTGCTATAGATAGTGATGATAGTAAAGAAATGGGTCTATAATTATTCGGGAGACCATTGTCTAATGAACCAGATTAAGAAGAGGATACACTTTAGCGACTTTGAGAGCTGATGGAAAGTGACCTTTGGTGAGATACTGATTATAGACATAGGTTAGATCACTGGCGCAACACAGCGGAGAAACCGGTTGCTGATTCCATATAACCCAGATGAGGTTGTGTTTTTTTAGGTTACTGAGGTAAGTGAATACTTCACTGACTGTAATCAGCGGTGTGTTGGAAAGAATATCCCGGGAGCATCTATTCTCGCAAAACGATGACAGTAAAGATAGGTTGCAAGGAGAATCTGGTATTGACGCCTTCAACTGATCTATGTCAGTTTGAAAAAAAATTACCGAATTGGCCGCATGAAATGGGATTTGCTGATAATGAATTTGAGAAGTTATACTTGTTTGTCAAGGTGTTAATTGCCTTCCATATATCCTTACTATTTGTCTTATCTATTACTAAGTTCTTAAAGTAATTTTTCTTTTCTCTTCTTATGGTATATTGAACTTTATTTCTAAGAGTACGGTATGTGCTGAGATCCCGCTTTTTATGTGCTTTATCTCTGTCTCTCATAATTTCAAGTATTTCCTGGGTGATCCAAGGTGGTTTGACGTAATGGTTTACTCGAACGTCCGTGAATGGAACATGTCTATCAAACATATCAATAAAGATTTTCATCCAGGAATCCAGAGCATCATCTGGATCTGGGAGTTGATAAACATTGTCTAGAGGCGAACTGAGCAAGTCCTGTAAAAAATGCGTTTTGGTTGAATTTTTGTAGTTTCTATATTTTATAGTGATGTGTTTATGTTTTGAGGTTTAATTCATTTTTTAGGCTACGTGCAGCATATTGGGTAGTGATCGCGCATTGCACAATTGGGTACGGTGCATTCTATGATATTGTATGAGCAAGTTACATAAATGTGATCTATGAATGTTGCAGATGATTTTGTTACTCTAGTATCTTGTTTTACTATTTGTTGGAAGTTGTATAATGCAATTATATTTCCCCATATTATATGGGATTTGTTGGTGTCAATGTTAAAGTCTCCGAGTAGTATGATTTCTGTCCCGGAAGCGAAAACCACATCCATCAACATGCAATGTTAGGACGTTAAACTTCGATGACAAATTAGAGACCATTAACCAAGAACAGGAAAGAGAAAAAAATAATATTTTAGGAATGTGCGAAACGAGATGGATAGGAGCAGGCATCAAAATAGATGAAGATTTTAAGATTATTTTTTTTCTGGAGGTGAAGATCGACAAAGGGGAATGGCAATTATTTTGGACCGGAAAACATTAAAATCTGTTCAAGGATATTGGGCCGTGTCGGACAGAGTTCTACTAGTTAAATTAAGTGGCAGAACTTTTAACATAAATATTATTCAAGTATATGCCTCAACAGGAGAATCCAGTGAAGATAGTGTAGAGGAATTGTATAATGACTTAGAGTCTGCCTTAAAGAAATGTAAACATTCAGAAATAAACATCATATTAGGGGACTTCAATGCAAAGGTAGGAAATCAAGGGGATATATACACAGTAGGAAACTATCGTTTAGGAGAGAGAAATGAAACAGGATAGAGACTCGTAGAGTGGGCAAAAGAACAGGAAATAATTGTAGGAAATACCTGGTTAAAGCAACACCCTAGAAGATTATGGACATGGAGGAGTCCTGATAACAGGATTAGAAATTATGTTGACTATATTCTGATTAGCAGAAGATTTAGAAACGCGCTAACAGTAGCATAAACAGTTCCCAGTGCTGATTGTTATAGTGAGCACAGATTACTTACAGAAATATTGAGGATAAAGTTAAAGAAAAAAGAAGTTAAAGAAAGTCAAGTATATAACAGGAAACACTAAATATGATTTGTGTACATTGAGTAATGACAAGGAAATACAAAACAAATTCAACATAGAAGTACAGAACAGATTTGATATATTGTCTGATCTGGAGATCCTATTCCAGGATGTGGATGATCAATGGGAAATGTTAAAGAATTCAATCAGTTTGGCTGAAGAAACAAATATTCCAAAATTAAAAATGTGGGTCCTAAGAAATGGATGACAAGACATTTTACACCTAATGGAAACAAGAAGACTCAACAAAAATAAACATGCCAAATATGAAGAAATCCAGAGACAAGTCAGAATATTATTTAAGGAAGCAAAAGAAGCATGGCTTGAGGAAAAGGGGTTTAAAATTGAAAACACAACACAAAAGTCAAAATGCCAAATTAGTGCACAAAACAATTCAGGAACTTACTAATAAAAGAACAAGTACATCATCAGGTTGTCTGAAAACTAAAGATGGCAAAATCATAATAGAAAAAGATCAGATTGTACATGTATGGATAGATTATGTGAAAAACCTTCATGGGGATAACAGAGAGGAACAGTATGATATTAGATTTAATAATGAAGGACCACAAATTTTGAAGATGGAGGTTCGAAATGTTCTTAAGCATATGAAAGCTGGCAAGGCTCCCGGTGCAGATAACATCACAAAAGAAATGATTGAAGCTTTAGAAGAATATGGGGTAGATCAAGTCACAAGACTGCTGAACACATTATATGATGCATGAGATATAATTCCTGAATTATGTAACTCTGTATTTATTGCAATCCCAAAGAAATCAGGAGCCTTGGAATGTGATCAACATAGAACAATTAGTATACTGTGTCACATCACACAGAGTTTGTTACGAATTATCATGCAAAAAGCGAGGAAGTAAATGCCGTGTATATGCAGCGAACAGTTATTGAACGTATTATAGAAGTAAACAAGGATATACATCTTTGCTTTATTGACTACACAAAGGCGTTTGATAGAGTTGGACATAGCAACATGGTGGATATGCTTGCAGATCTACAAATTGATGGGAAAGACATTAGACTAATAAAAAACATATATTGTAAACAAGAAGCTGCCATAAGGATTGATAATGAAATGGGACAATATCAGCCTATTAAGAGAGGTGTTAGACAGGGATGTGTAATGTCTCCAGATCTTTTGTCCCTGTACAGTGAAAATATTTTCAGAATGGTAGAAGATATAAATGGAATCAGCATTGGAGGACGAAACATCAATTACATTAAATATGCAGATGATACAGTATTGATTGAAGACAATGCGCAGGATCTGCAACATTTAGTAGATGCGCTTGCTGTACACAGTGAGCAGCTGGGGTTAGAATTAAATTTTTAAAAGACACAGGTTATGGTCGTCACTAGGAAGAAGGAAGTACCACAATGTAATATACTAGTAAATGGGAATATTCTTCAACAAGTGAACCGATACAATAATCTCGAAACAGTCATAACGTCTGATGTGAGATGCCTTGAAGAGATTATAACAAGAATCGGCATGGCGAAAGTAGCCTTTACCAAGATGAAACACATTCTGACCAATAAAAACTTGTCAATTGAAACGAGAAAAAAGAGTGATTAGGGGATACATAGAGCCTGTTCTTTGGTATGGATCTGAAACTTGGACAATGTGCAGTCACGCTGAAAAACATCTGATGGCTGCAGAAATGTGTTTTCTGAGGAAAATGCAAAGAATACCATGGACAGATAGAAAAAAACCAATGACCAAGTACTACAGGAGACAAATGAAACTTGTAAATTGATTAAAGATATTAGACGTAGACAGTCACATTTTTTGGACATGTTATGAGAAGAATGGATTGTAGAACTTAGTGACAACTGGCAAGAAGTGACAACTGGCAAGATCCAAGGGAACAGACCAAGAGGAAGACCGAGAGGAAATTACCTGGATGACTTGGCCACATGGCATGGACGAGACAGGAACACTGGTCTGATCCACGACTCTGGTGACCGAGTGAAATGGTGAGTCATGACCGCCCACGCTTTACGGCATGGCACATGACTGATGGTTGATTGACTGCCAATAGGAATAACCATATAGAAATCAGAAGATACATTTTTGACACAATCAAATCATATGTCTTCACAATCAAAGTAGCCAAAGTGGTGATTGGTGTCGCATACATTAATTTTTTGGGACATAAATTCTTTAAGTGATAGATCACAAGTGATGAGAGAATTGTTTCAAACATTTTTAACCTGAGCATGCTAAAAACAAAGCAGGTACTCATAACTTTGTTGAGTTTAGTAAATTATTACAGAAAGTTTATTCCAAATTTGTCAGAATCGACACACATATTTACAAAATTGTTAGCAAAGAACTAACAAAATAATTTTTACACACTGCATACCTCACTCAAAAACATCAAGACCTATTTTTCAAAACTTCCAATTTTGAGATTACATAATCTAAAATTGCCGTTCATTCTCAGAACTGATGCAAGTGACATCGCAATTTCATTTGCGGTGTGATTCTCCAGTATCATCTCATCTCATCATGTTCTTCCTGTCTTGTGGTGTCGAGGTAAAGTATAAACAGCTGGAGAGTGCCCGCTTATGGGCTTCATGTTTTGATATTTCCATGAACTCTGTTATTCCCTGCGTTCACCGTTTACTATGTCGGCCTCTTCCACTGCTTCCATCTGGTCTGTACATCAATGCTTGTTGTGGTGTACAGTTAGCTGGTAACCTACTTGCATGTCCAAACCATTTTACTTGCTGCCTTCTTATAAAATCTAGCGTAGCTACAACCGCCACTTTAGTCATGATTTCTTCATGTTTTATCGTATCCCCTTTTGATACAATGAGTATTCTTCACAGGAATCTCATTTCTGTTGTTGTGATATTTCTGTTCTCTTTGTCTGTCATTGTCCAGGTTTGGCATTGGTAACATACAGTTGTAAAGTGCGTGGGTCAATCCGTTTATACTTCTTACTTTTTCTACGAGCAGTATGAAGACCCCCCTACTGGCTTGCTAGGCTAGTCGCAGGTTTAGGAGACACTATCTGACCATAGAGAGTCCGCCCCCCCCCCCCCTGGTCAGCCATCCCCCGTTAGTCATTGACCTTGTATCCTGGTCTACACGACGTGGAGGTGTTGTTGACTTGTGTAGTCTGCGAGTTATCGACAGGCTACTAATTTTCACTTTTCTACCCTACTGGATGAGACTAGCCGATACTAAGCCTTATGGCTGCAAGGCCGGACGCAGTCCACACCTTGTAGACCCTTTGTATTATCGTCATGGCATTATATCTATTCTTTAAGGTAACATCATACATTTCTCTAATTTCTGTGTCTGTTAGGCGATACTAACCTGCAAAAAATATCGAAATTTGTTTTGTCAATTTGGCTATTTTTTTTTTTTAATAGTTCATTTTAAAATACTTTTTCCCGTCTGTTGTCAGATTCGGCACTTGTTTTTATTTTAAACACCGTTATTTTAATGCAATATTCATATTTTACTCAACCCATCCTAGGTGTCAAGTTGTCTACTTATTGAAAATTGTTACGAAACTGACGATTTTCAAACCCAAGCAACGATATCTCGGCGAAACGCTACAAACACGTTTCATATATCATTATAAATGTCACGATATCCCGTAACTGTTCATAAACAATATAAAATGACACAAAGTAGTGCAGCTTTACATAACAGATTTACGACACATACAGGACATGGCGGCGATTAGCCTTCATCAGCAAACAAACACATTCACGAACACAATATATAGTCAAGGAGATCTCCTGTGACTACATCAAAAGGTGACTACAGGACGAGAATAACAAACGGATGAAAACATGAAAACAATGAAGAGAAAATGAGAATTGGAAAAAATGTTCATACTTACCTCACAATTCTGATCTGTGTGATACACTGCTATATACCTAACAACGATTGCCTGATACAGGCTAATGAAACTAGAACACTATATACAACAATGAAAGAGAGAGAGAGAGAGAGAGAGAGAGAGAGAGAGAGAGAGAGAGAGAGAGAGAGAGAGAGAGAGAGAGAGAGAAGAGAGAGAGACAACTTTGTTCGATCATGTGACGAGAAGAGAGGCATTGGAGAACATCCTGACAACTAGAAAGATCGAGGCTAAGAGAGATAGAAGCAGACCAAGAGAAATGATGCATGATGGATTGAGACGGTGGTATGGAGGAATATTATCAGCAGAGCTGATACAGAACATCAAAGACCGAGATCTGTGGAGAGCCATGAACGACTACACCAGCTGGCTGGGCATCGCATTTCACTAACCCCTAATATATGTATCTTCATTATTTCCATTGCTTTCTTGATATCATCTATTTTTCCATTCTGGCTAAGTGTTATGACATGCCATGTACCCGCATTTAGTGTATTTTTAACATTTACTTTGCATACAGTTGCTTGATGACAATTGGGCCTCACCAGGAGCACATGCTGCTCCATATCGGACAAAGGGACTCAACTAGATTCCCCATTAACGTCTTTGTATTTTGTTTTAGTTAGTTGCATATCCTTTACCAGCATTTGTTGATGTTTTGGCAAAGTTACGTTCGGTAGTTTGTCATTCTCTCTGAACGAACGGCATCCATACCATTTCGTAAAAAGCCAGTGCATCGCGGTCTGCTGCCAAATCGTGCAGAGCTGTGCGGGATAACGAGCCGTGTCCTAAAACTTTTCGCCACGGAGTTCGGTTTTAACATCATTATCTTCATCAAGTGTGTTTCGAAGCATGATTATCTTGTGAAAATACAGCGGTGGTTTCCCCTTGACTCCCCCCTGTTTGAATTTTTGACGTACATGTTAAACAAATGGGGGTTAGGGGGTGGGGGGAGAGCAGCACATAGTCCTGGCGGACTCCTTGCTTTATGTTAAACCAATCTGATGTCTCGCCATCTATTCTAACCACTGCTTGTTGGTCAAGACAGAGCATTTTTATGGGTTGTATACATATTATGTACAACGCGTTTTTCTCATGAATTTGCCAACGTGTATGATTCTGTACACATTCACGTGCCTTTGAATAATCCACAAAACATGAGAATAGGTTTACATTAAGTTCTCTACACTCCTATATTATTAAAAGCATGTTAAGTATATGATCTTTCGTTCATCTTCTTTGTCTAAATCCAGCTTGAGCCACGTTAATCACTTTTTCAATTTCCTTACGAAGTCTTCCCTTTATGATATTTTAGAAGAATGTTACATGCATGATTGATCAGGCCAACGGTTCTATAGTTAGTGGATGATTTCACGTTGCTTTATTTGGTATTGGAATGAAGATAGTTCTTTTCCAAACTTTTCGCCTTCTACCATATATCCATATCTTTTTACATACAATGTGATACATTTATATGCTTCTTCTCCTCCCACTTTAATTAGTTCAGCTGGTATCTTATTATATCCAGATGGTTTACGAATATTTAGGTTCGTTATTGCCCATACCTTTTCATCTAATGAGTTTTCAGGTTCTGCCTCTGCTGTCACTGGTTCATGTATCTCATTCATGTCCTCACATTCATTCATATTATACATTCCACATGTAAATACTACTTGCAAATACTGCATATAAGTATTACTTGTAAACGCTATTTGTAAATAAATGTATGTCCCATGTGGTTAAACTAAAGTATGATATGTAATCAAAAAGAAGCTACAAAGATCACTCCCCACCTCCTCTTGTCTATCCTCTAGTCACACAATGTCCGTGGACCACATATGGAGACAGCTGTCAACATACGTGTAACTGCAACAAAGGTGTGCAATGCAATCCATTGACTGGATCGTGTGAATATACGCAAGTCTCCTACTGTCCTGAAGGCACATATGGAGATCTATGTGACTCCCCGTGCCCGAAAAACTGTCAGTATGGTGTATGTGGGGCTCACTCTGGTGGTTGTCTCAAGTGCATCCCTGGCTACCTGGGAGAGTTTTGTGACCAAGGTAAAACTGTCACAAGTTCAAAATGTAACAAATATAATATATAGAGATCCGTCAGAATCACAAAGAATAATCAAGTACACACCGATAAATGATTGACAAATCCTGTTTTATATGTTAGTTAGTTAGTTAGTTAGTTAGTTGGTTAGTTGGTTGGTTGTTTGGTTGGTTGGTTGGTTGGTTGGTTAGTTAGTTACTTAGTTAGTTATTTAATTAGTTACTTAGTTAGTAAGTTAGTAAGTCGCGGTTCCAACTTCACAGCAACGGGTCGCCCCCATTATGCTCAGTTCCTGTGCTAGTGAATATCACATAAAATGTTCCTTACTGCCCCATGTGAATAGTCGAAAAGACATGAGTCACGACAATCAAGAGCCCGCACAGATACACTGTGCATAATGCCGCCGCCGCCAGAATGTCAACACAGAAGTCCTTCACGAAAATACAGTTCATATTCGATGAAAGCGGCAGTCCATAGAAAACCAGCAGCCACACATTACTGTACAAGGCAAAACCAGTCCGTTTTGCGACAAAGCCAGCTACACCATGTTTCCCGAATATGTAGTTTACGCCAGATAGTAAAAGCAGACAGATAGTAAAAGCATTTCTCTGTGCATAATGCAGCCACCAGAAAGTCAACACACAAGTCCTCCACGAAACATGCAGTTCACCTTTGATGGAAGCGGAAGTCATTTTCCCAACGGGGTGTTTTTCTAGATGTTCATTTACACAGTCTAGATATTTCTAGATATTGTTTGTTCAATTTCTTGATGGCAGAAAACATCAAGAAAAGTGGCAACCCTGGCCATTTCTCCAAACATGCAGTTCTCAGTTCACGCCACAAACAACAGCAGACAGATAGTGAGAGAATGTCACTGTACATAATGCCGTCAGATAGTAAAAGAATTTTATTGTATATAATGCCGTCACCAGAATACCAACACAAAAGTCCTGCACAAGAAATTCAGTTCATCTTTAATGGAAGCAGTAGTCATTTTCCCATGCAGATGTTTTTGTAGATGTTCACCTACACACCCTAGATATTTCTAGATGTTGTTTATTCCGTTTTTAGATGTTTTCTAGCCAGCTACGCTATTTTTTTCCGGACATGCAGATGACCCTACAAACAACCTCGGACATATGTACAATAATTTCACTGTACATAATGCCGTCGCCAGAATGCCAACTAATAAGTCCTCCACAAAAATACAGTACATCGTCAGTGGAAGCGGCAGTCACTAGAAGACCAACAGCCGCACATTTCTGCATAGAGAAAACCAGTCAATTCTGCGACACAGCCAGCCGCCATTCCTCCGAACATGCAGTTCACGCTCCAAGCAACCTCGGACATATGTAAAAGCATTTCACACAAAATTCACAGCTCATAGTGTCGCGCTACGCTCTCAACTCAGTAGCACTGCGACGGAATCGTATACTTCAAGTCCAACATGAAAATGCGAATGCAAATGGTAGCCACGAGCATAAACACTCCAGCGGTCTTAATCTTGCCAATGCTATCCTCTATGTTCCCAACCGGAAGTCCCTTTCTATATACAAGCATACATATGCAGAATTGTAATAAGAGTGATGCAGACTACAGGGGGTATGGCAATGTTACATATACAAGGTATTCGGCGTAGACATATTGCGAACAAGCTGTTCCTTAATACACCTGATAGAGATGTGTAATGGCAACCATAATTATGTCATTACTGTGAGAGATATCAAGGATACATTGTGCATTCATTTAGCGTATTGATTCAAATTTCTTCAAAATCCACATTTCTGTTGCAAGTTGATGTGTCTCGACGTGTTGGCTTGTTACATAGTTTATATGCATGCAACTGAACGCATTATATGTTTATTAGTCGCGGTTCCACCTTCACGGTAAAGGGTCACCCCATTATGCTGTGTTCCGCTGCTAGTGAATATCTCTGTAACGTACGTGGGTATACCCAAAAAAAAAAAAAAATCTGGGGTAGATGGACCGATTAGAAAGTGAGATTTAAAACACGGGGTCATTGTACTAACTAAGAATATTATAACAATAGTAGGGTGAACTGCGTCAGGGAAGAATATGCAGATGTGAGGCCAAGAGGGTAAATCACAATCTTCAACAAACTGTAATAGTCCCAGACTAGGTGATGGTTTAGGCACGGATATGTCAAAATAAATCGTCATGCTAATGGGGGAATCCCTAAACAAGTGGTGAGGATATCACGTAGTGTCTAGATCAGAATTCTCGGTGGGAAGGTGAATCGTGAGAGACGGGGAAGAAACAACGGAGAATACTAAATGTAATTTTCATGAGAACTGATAAGTTGGATCACGAGGTTAAATGATGTTTCTTAGGAGGTCCAGGAATAAGGAATAAAAATACAAGGCTGGGCAGAGGTCGGGGATTCGGAGTTGAGTTGTGGCGGAGTTAGAGAGAACCCGCCTGGCTGTTTTTAGTTAAGTCGGGGAGACTTAACGAGTAGAGTAGAGAAGAGTGGAGTAGAGTGTAGTGTGCAAGGCCAGGAAACGGCAACAGTGTGATCGCAGGATCATATTGTGTTAAAGTGTTCTCTTAGTATGTTGTAACTGTGCAGATACAATATATGTAGATATATTGTCAATGCTGAAATTGTTCCTTAGGAGTAGTGTATCATCTCGTTTCTATCCAATTAAACTGTGATGTGCGCAGCTTGGTGCTCCATATTGATTTATAGTTGGTGATCAGTCGTTCAACACAACCTTCACGCAGACGTCCTCAAGACACAACGACAGCCACTTCTTTCTGTCATAAATTTGTGACAATCACACAGAATGCTCCTCACTACTACATGTGAAAAGTGAAACAGACAGGAGCCTTGATAAACCAACAGCCTGCATAATGCCGATCCAAAAGTTTGCCACACAAAATACAGTTCATCGTCGATGAAAAAAGCCGAGGGGAAAAGGATATATATATAACAGAGTGGAATGTTAACTATTACTACTACATACTCTATCCTGTATTGTGATGTGAGGTAGAGAGCTAAAGCTGACCACATTCGGACCAACGAGAAGAAAAAGGGGACAAGGGAACAACATCTCCCCAACATGCAAGAAAAGGGAACGTAAAAGAAAGAAACACATTTTTGAATTCTGGAGACAGGGGAAAGAACTATTGCTGATGTTCAGGCAGATTTATCATGTTCAAACCCAGACTTAATTTAACTATCATCTTGTAATAACAACATTGAATACATAAACTAAACATAAACACTCTAAACAGACAAATCAAGAACAACACAAACAGCTCTTAATGTATCAAATTCGACAGCTTAAGGGACAGATGATGCCCATAAAATCAATGAAACACGCATTCCAATACAGCAGACAATTGTGGTCTAATATAAAACATTAACAATGAGTGGCGCCTAGCAAATTACCAGAAATTTGTCTTCTAGGCCAAGTCTATAGATTACACCAAGTTTTCTAAAGGACACTGATTTCAATTAGTAAATCGCAATGTTCTAAAATCAGTTCTAATAGTATGTTCAAATATAATCTATAGATAATAACTGTAAAATAATGATACTATTCAACATTTATTCTTATTAATCGTTAAAGTTTAATTCATCAATCAATCAATTAATCAACCAATCTATCAATCATGTTAGTAAGAAAATAATTAATCGATTGAATAACCATTATTTCAACATCAATCAACCAATCAAGCAATTATTTTAGTAAATAACAATCAATTGATTGAAATTGTTATTGTTTTGAACACAGAATGAAATCATGCAAGCAACAGATACAAAGCATTAATATCTTTGACTACTATATGATAAAAGTTTTAAGTGTTCGAGTCTATGCATTGAATTCTGTAGCCAAGCAAGTCTGCATACCCTTTATATGACTTATGACAGGTTCCTCGTTAACACTATCAGCCATTCAATGACTGTGTTATAGCTTCCGACAGTCACAAGCTCCATCTTACATCCACTTCCATCTATGAACGCAACGTTGACTGCCAGTGTATGACTATGTTCTCTCTCTCTCTCTCTCTCTCTCTCTCTCTCTCTCTCTCTCATTCTCTCTCTCTCATTCTCTCTCTCTCTCTCTCTCTCTCTCTCTCTCCCACTCTCCTTTCTCATATATACCATGCACATGTCTAAGTATACTATTGTATGAATGTTTGTTGATGGGTGTAGATGTATGTATGTGCGCTCACTCATATCAATCCACCCACTCTTTAGGACTCGCCTCACAAAAAATACATATAAAATAAAGGAGCACGCAATATGAGTTTTGTTAGTATCATCATCATACCTGGGTGCACACTTCATTGCTCTTTAATATTCGTCCACCAGGGCCAACCCATTCCCTGGCAATCACTCTAGCTTTGTAAGTACTATCCACTAGGATTCCCCACTTTCTATTCTCAGATAACCATCACATCTCTATTGCTTCTAGTTTCCCGAGCTACCTTCCTGCCTCCGCCCCCACCCTTCTTTTCTTTCATGTACTGCTTCCACTAATGCACCCGGGATGCTCACTGAACTGTTAAACCCACCACGACGACATCACCCCACACCCCACTCCCTCGGCTATGTAAAAAAGAACATAGTAGTGACATTCGTAGCAATACCCAGCTCAGGATCCTGAGGTAAGTATGAACATTTTTTTTTTCAAATTTTCATTTTCTCTTCATTGCTTTAATGTTTTTCATCTTTTTATTATTATCATTCCATTGCCACGCCCTAATGCAGTTACTGGAGGGTCTTCTCCGTGACTATATGTTGTGTTTTGTGCATGTATTTGTTTGCTGATAAAGGCTAGTCGCCACAACGTCCTGTATGTGTCTTAATTTTGTTATGTTAAGCTGCATTACTTTGTGTTATTTTATATTGTTTACTTTTGATAGAATATCTACAAGTGTTTATTTTTTCTACTGTGCATTTAATAGTTCAACGTTTGTCCTTTAACTTTCATGTTTCTAAGTGTTGCACTATACATGGTTTGTTTTATATGGTCTTTCACTGCATAGTACTTGAGTTTTTTTTTTTTTTCTACTTTTTGAAGAAACATTTGTCGTTTAGGGCAGTGCTTCCTAAAGTGGTGGTTCGCGGACCAGTGCCGGTCATCGAGCCCTTCTTTGCCGGTCCAGGTATAAACTGATGGATCCGAAGTCTGACGAAGAATTGAAAATGGTTTTAGAAACCATGACATCACTAGCCTCTTTTTGGATACATGTCGAAGAAGAATATCCTGAACTTACTGAAATCGCCATGAAAGTTCTCCTTCTATTTCCGTCGACGTACCTCTGCGAAACTGGTTTCTTTCAGTGAGCATTATTAAGATAAAATACAGAAACAGTATGGAAATGTGTTCTCATTTGCGGGTAGCGATGTCTACAATCGAGCCACGATTTGATAAGTTTGTAAATAATAAATAAGCATATACCTCGCATTAAATAGTTACTGTTAGCAGCTGATCATTAAATCATTTTTATTACAACATACTGTAATTTAGTCAGATTGATTAACATCTCAATTGGTATCGTTTTCTAAGATATATTTCATTTTTGTTTTATATTGATGTTCATTACCGTCGGTTTTTACGAGTATAAACACCTTTACAAGAAGACCTAAATGTAGTTTTAACATTTGAAAATTTTTTTGATTTGTAAATCTCTACAATTAAATGTTTACTCAAGAAAATGGGACCACCATTTAATAAGTCACCGTCATCCAATAATAGTTAGTTAGTTAGTTAGTTAGTCGACAGATCATCCTCGTTGCACATCGGACCATTCAGTCCATAAGTGCTCGGATCCCCTCCTCAGCAAATCCCGCAACGTGTAGCGGCTAACGACGCCAGTTCTGTGTTGGTTTATCAATCTTCTTTGGCTTCCTGCCTAGTGTTCTTGTTTGGCCACCCCTCTTTTAATTTGCTGGTCTCGCAGTCTGGCCATTGTTGTAGATTCACAGTCATCACTTGGTTCTCGCAAAAGTCTTACTTCTCGTAGAGCATTCAGAATGTCGGCCTGGTCCATGGCGCGTCACCCCTCCACAGTAGCCTCACCTGCGAGCTTGTCAGCCCGCTCATTTCCTTGTACTCCCGCATGCCCTGGCACGAAGATGAAACTAATCTTTGCCAGTCGAGACCGCTCCAAAGGCAGCAACCATTCTCTTCGGCACGTGATGTTTAACTCTATCATTCTTCAATATCATCATCCAATAATATTATGGAACAGTATTTAGCGCACTGGGACAACACCAACAATTACGTTAAATCTTATGTTTATATTAAAATGTATATTGAGGTCATATAAAACTCCAGATTACAAGGAAACAAAGTTTATAAACGTCACCGGTCCCTGGTGCAAACGGAAAATGTTATGCCTATCCGTGAAAGTGAAAAGTTTGGGGAGCACTGGTCTAGGGTATTATTTTCCCGGAATTTCAATTTCCCCTGTTTCGTTAACCCATGTTGCCAGGGATCGCATGGCTGTTACTAGGGATCGCAAGGATGTTGCCACATCTCATCTGGGTGTTGATGGGTCTTTGATTACATATAATTATTCTGTGGTATCTTGAATCTTCTATGAGCGCTGGATACAAATACGCTGATCTGTTTGCGACGGCGATGATGGTGTGTGCATATTCTATAACTGTTGCTGCTGTGATCACACGTCTGCCTGGCGATGCTGTAATCTTCTCACTATGGCTCGTTTCTATTGCTATCTTAAATGATGTTTAACTCTATCATTCTTCACAGTTCACAACAGCTAACTACTTAGAACACTCAACGCATCTCGAATAACAGAAAGCAGTTCAGTGTTAATTCCATATTGACTCTAAGCATTAGACAATTTACATTATCAATTTCACAACATATCTATCACTATTCACAATGCCTAAGAGTCTACACAATAACTATACATCTGCTAACAATGTAGGGGCTCATTATTTGGTCATTCTACGGGAACGAAAGAACCAGGTCCAGCTCCGACCATGGTTCCGCCAGCTAGATTCCTACTCCTTGCTTAGAAGCATGCTGAGAAGGGTGAGAACAGGCAAGTGGCTTGCTTCGCTTCGGAGGTCACGGGTAGCAAGCATCACCTGGATCTTTTCTCATGGGCATACCGGTGTGCTGGGGAATGAACAGGCGGACAGATTGGCTGGCTCGGCAAAACTTGGTGGAGTATTGATGCATGACAAGGCAGACGTGGTTGCGGCCTTGTGGGAGCACGTGTACACCTCGGAGGAGCAGATGGATCACCATAGTCTGGTAAGAATGAGACAGCGAGGTGTGACGAAGGGATCTGGCCGACGCTCGACGCTCAGAGGAAAGGCGAGACGGACATATAATCAGATTGCTGCTGGAACTATTAGTGTTGGACTTCTTCGCTGGCTGCTGGGGATGGGGACGGAGCGCTTGTGGGAATTTCCCGAATGCTGTGATGTCGGTTCCTAAATCAATCAATCAATCAATCAATCAATCAATCCTTGCTTAGTGGTCACACTGTCCCATCGCTTCTGATTAGCACCGCATCCTCATGACAGGCGTGAATCTGTGAACCGCTCGAGTTTCCCGCTGAATTGCGTGAAGCTCTATTTTCTATTAGTTCACCATTCCATGACCCAACATAGGATCATGGCAAAACTGTGCGTGCGGGATATGTGGGATAGCATTCTTAAAATCTAACAATGCAACTTCGAGCGTACGTGCTGAGATGCTATCGGGCAAGCTTCTACCTTCATTGTCTACCTCTCGAGCGTATAGAACAATAATTATCTTTATTGATTACCCTTTGATCGTATATAACAATAATTACCTTCATTGATGACCTTTCAAGCGTATAAAACACAAATTACCTTCATTAATGACCTTTTGAGCATTCAGACCTATAAAATGTGGTGACCTTGTCACTCCAATGACCCGTAGTTAGAAACCGCTTCCTGACATTTTTATGTGTGTGTGTGTTTTTAAGAAAACGTCTTTCCTTAGAACCTATGTCTTCTTTAGAGCTCTAGCTGTACACAAAGGATCACCCACTAGGAATCTGATGAAACCTACGAAAGAGTATGCAAATCAGTAGAAAGGATATTAAAGTATAGTGTTACACTTCTCGATGTCCCGTGTTTGGAAGAATGTTTTGGTCTTAATATAGACATCTTTGAATATGATGCTATCCACCCACTGGTAATGAAACTTAGAGGCAGTGGAACATACAGAAAACTCTAAGACTACTATTTTTCAAAGATAATTTTATGCACATTATTGATTGACAGTAGCTCACGCATTTAGGTGTTCAAAATGTGGGAAGCTATGGACGATCTTTAAGGATATGGAGAAACATTACAAAATATGTAACGGTGGCTGTACTGTTAAACATTTTAAAGGAGGGGTTTACAGTCAACCAGAAACTTTCTGGGAATTAGTTGCCGAGCATGGCATTCCAGTCGATACCAAGTATGTTTCGCTACAGGGCTACATACGACTTTGACTGCTTCTTTGAGATTTCCAATCTTCCTAGTGCTAATATTTCAACGCAGTGTTTAGCAAAACATGTTCCCATGTCGTGTTCAGTTGCTTCTAACGTTCGTGGGTTCGAGGCCCCGGTCTGTTTCATCACAGCGGGTGATCCTCGAGATCTGGTGATAGAATGCTTGATCATTTGACCCGAATCACTGATGCAGCGTACTCGGAACTACGGACTGGGTTCGAATGGATGCACACTGCAGTAGAGGAGATAAATGAAAACACCTTAATTGGTAAGTTCGATGCGTACTTTTCAAAGCTTAGAAATAGTAACATCACAGAGAAAGAATAGCAAGAGTGTCAGAAGGTTTGTGTTGACAATAAGATAGCCACATTCGAAGACTTTATTATGTGGTTTAATAACACAGATGTGCAGACTTTCATTGAGGCCATAGAGGCCCAGGTTACCTTCTACAAGGACTTACGTGTAGACATGTTTAAGGATGCCATTTCCGTCCCAAAAATGAAGTGTTTTCACTTTGTTCTGAGAATGAGAAAGATGTGTACAAAACACTCATAACAATATTGTAGGAGAACCATCCATAATCTTTCATAGGTACCATGAGGTTGGTCAGAGAGGCATCAGAGGGCGTAAGCTAGTTGAGTGTTTGAAAGGATATGACGCTAACGCTCTTTGCCTGTGGGCCCTAATTGTCTCAAAGTGCCTGTCCGCTAAACGCAACTGGAGCAAACACAAAAAGCATCATAGAAAAATCGGAACTTGATAACAGAATGATTCAGAACAGCATACTCAAGTGAAGCGAACGATTTTTCCAGACGTTTATTTCCGCCATCGGTAACAGGATTAAAACTCTGGCAGAAAAGCAGGCTGATCCCTAACCACAGGATCGGCACCTACTCAAATACATCCACCCCTGAGCTCCTAAACCAGCTCGTCGCCCTTGAAGCCTTCCTATCCATTCTTCAGCTCAATTTCTTGGATATTACAATTCAGTCTAGGCGGATTTCCATTCCCGATCCATTCACCGTTTTCGCCTCAAATAAATTCCTCTCCGGAGTCCCAGCTGTTTCATCCTGAAATCACTGCCTCCAGGTGTCACCTTCACACGGAGCCTTTTATATCCACATCCTTTCGAATCCACGAATTCACAGCGTCTCCCGTTGCCGTCCAATGACGTTGTTTTCCTTTCCTAGGTTTCTCATATTTGTCGTCCAGTTTTGTGACTGTCTGGGAAAATCCAGTAAGGTCTCTTCTTTATACTTGGTGGCGCGTATTCGGTTATGTGGCACTAATGCTAAAGTTGAACACATGTTTTCCTGTTATTCGAAAGGCAGAAGATAAGTTTAAGACTCGTAATTCTAGATTTTATACTGTTCAGTGCAGACAGTGGCTGGCGTAGATAGAGTGTAGCCATACATAGAGCTGAGTACACAATTTAATGGGCCGGAGATGCCTTTGGGCTCGCGTCATATTAGATTAGATGGGTGGGATAGGGGGAATAGAACTGTGTGTCATTTTCACGGATGTGTATTCCACGGACACCCAGACTGTCTCCTGACCCTTGGTATTGACATTAACCCAGTAAATAAGCTACATCTGACAGAATTATATGCCAACACCCGTGACATTCACGACTACTTAGTTAACAAGGTTAAAGTTAAGGTAGTAGAAATGTGGGAATGCGACTGAAGGAACCTAAAAAAAAGACCGATAATAACATTAAGAGATTTGTCAAGGCTAGATTCCTACGTGTCAAACCTTGGCATTGCAAAAGGACATAGACAAAGAAAAGATCACTGCGGCTGTAAGAGATGAGACTTTGTTTGGTTTGATAGAGTGTGACATCTATGTGCCAGACAAGTTGAAAGAGCACTTCTCTGAGATGACAACCATTTTCAAAAATACTGAAGTGGGCAGGGCCGACATCGGTGATCTTATGCGTGAGTACGCCCAGTCACATAAATTGGTGACACTTGTCAGACGGACACTTATAATTAGCTATATTGGAGAAAAGCTTATTTTACCCACACCTTTATTAAAATGGCATCTGAAACATGGATTAAAGGTCACCCATATATACCAAATCATTGAATATAAGCCAGTTAGCTGCTTCCAAGAATTTGGTGTAGAGGTTCTAATGCCAGACGAGAAGGGGACAGTAAAACGGCCTCTACTGTTAAGGCAGAAACCATGAAATTACTAGGGAATGCCACTTACGGGAAGACCCTAACAAATAAGGCCAAACATTTGGATGTTTCCTATTGTAAGGCTGAAGAGACGACCAAGTTAGTGAATTATCCCCGTTTTAAGAAGATGACACCACTGACCGACGACATTTTTGAGGTAGAAAAAGGAAAAACGACTACAGTCTGAGATCTCCCCCTTCAAATAGGTTTTTTTCGTTTATCAATATGCCAAATTGAGGATGTTAGAATTTTATTATGATTTAATAGATACATTTATAGACAAGGGGGATTTCCAGTTATGCAAAATGGACACTGACTCTCTCTCTACTTAGCTCTTAGCACACCTACACTAGCAGAAGCAGTTAGACCCTATCATAGAACAGAGTATGATAGCTTTTATAATCAGTGGTTCCCCGCTCTGATTATATAGCTAGTACTAATACATATAAGGCTTGCCAGACTATCAAAGCTTAGGAAAAAAATAATACCTGGTCTATTCAAATTAGAATACGAAGGGGATAGAATGGTATCCCCTGCAGAAGTCGGATGTGTCGGCCTAACGGCGCAAGAACGCAGTTCTGCTGTAAACAGGCACAACGCAATCACATCCGAAAAAAAATACTCCGGATGAACGCAGCAGAAGAAGAAGAATGGTATACTTATGCAGAAAAACATACCATTGTTTCGGAGACTACAATAAAACAAGCACACATGACCTCACCAAACAACACAACACCCACCTAGACAGACATACATTTCTAGATGTACTCAAAACCAACACAGCAACGGGTGGGACGAATGTAAACGTGCATATATGTTTTCTACTTTTTTACTGTCAATTCCGCTTGATGTGTGGTCTATTACACATTTTAAAGTGGTCATATGTGTACTGTGAATGGTACAGTGGGATGTCTATATCAATGAAACATAAATGACTTGTGTCACTTTATAACTCTTTTTCTTTCACTGGTCTATTATGGGGATGAACAATGATTGACTGCACTTTGTAAATGAGTGTACTGAAAATACACATTTGACACTATTGAAAATTTCATGTAATGGCTTTGATGAAAAAATAAAACTTCTGAAAGCGAAATATTTTTGGTTTGTTGGATTGTTAGTGGTATGCTTGCGATGTTTTCGTCTTTCGTGTTAGCGTCTTTCTTGTTTTCGTGTTGACTGCTGGGAGAAGTTGTTTCTTCATGTTGACTGTGGCTGTGGAAGAATTTATACATACAATGGAACAAACAAGAGCAAAGACACAATGATCTGCCAGAGACAGCCCAGAAAGTACGGAGAAAAAAAAAAACAAGATAACGCAAATTTTCCTTTTCTTCATTTTTATTGTCAAATCACATTCTTCTTTCACATCATTGTCTCGGGCTTGGTAACGTCACCTGTGGGTTTTCATCTGAGCTTGGTAGACTCTGGTTGTCTGGTACATTTCTGGGGTTGATCACACATCTGGTGTTCATCACACATCTGGGTCACATAAAGCATCTGACTCATCTGTACTATGGTCTGTAGCCATCGATTATGTTTATCAATTAGTAGTATTTTAGTAATCTATATATTATATTATATTATATTATATTATATTATATTATATTATATTATATTATATTATATTATATTATATTATATTCATCAATTGCACCTTTCCGTCGTGACAGACGAGAGTTTGGTACATTGAGCTTCAAAAAGGCTTAATAACTACGATCCATGGCGGTGGCGAGTGTGGCTGGTAAGGCCAATTCTTGATGCAGATGTTTGCCCACAGTAGATGCATGTGAAAACATGGTCATTTCCACCATTGTGCACCATCTTACGCCTCTCACGCTCAGTGTGGGCTTTATCATCAATAATTGTCTCCTTTGTCTTTATTCCATTTCTGATGTTTGCCTTCTATGAAACACATTCAGCGGCGACTTGCTCCCAATGTGCATTATCAATGCCTGTATCAATCATGTCCCGCTTACACACATCTTTGTATCGTATTAGAGGCCGACCCTAAGATCTCTTACCCATCTGTAATTCACCAAAACCGATGTCCTTTAGTATTTTACCATCATCTATCCTCCAAAGATAACCTATAAATCTAAGTTTACGAAAACTGAGCATGAAATACACCATCACACAACCAAATTTTTCCAATACTTCAGTATTTGTGATTTTGTCTTGCCACTTAATACCAAGAATTATTCGCAAACACCGCATATGAAAGCTGTTTAAACATTTCTCTTGGCGTGAGTAAGTTGTCCGGGTTTCACTGCCATAAAGAAGAGTACTAAGAACACAGGCTTGATAGACAAGGACTTTTGTTTTGGCAGTAAGCTTCCTATTCTCCCAGACTCTTTTTATTAACCTGTTCATTGGTGTTGCTGCCTTGCCAATCCGGATGTTGATTTCCTGATCTAGGGATAATTTGCTATTTACCACTGATCTTAGATATGCAAAATGGTCTAACATCTATATTTCGGTGTCGTCAATAAAGATATTTTGTACCCCAAGTGCACCTTGTGACATAATCTGTGTCCTCTTTATGCTAATTGCTAAACCAAATTTAGAACAAGCATTGGAGAATGCAGATAGTAGACATTGCAATTCTTCCTCAGAGTGGGGCGTAACTGCAGCATCATCTGCAAAAAGCAACTCTCTGATTAGTACCCTCCTAAATTTGGTCTTGCCCTTCAATCTCTGAGCATTGTAGAAGCCGCCATCTGAGCGTAAGTAAATGTATATACCACCATCGTGATCACGAAAGGCATATTTCAGTAGAAGTGAAAAGTATATTCCAAAGAAGGTGGGAGCTAGTACACAACCCTGCTTAACGCCACTCATGATTTTAAGCTCTTCAGAAGTTGCACCATCAAACTTGATTATACCCTTCATGCCTGTGTGGAACGATTCCGCAGTGGACAGAAGAGTTGTTGGGGTGCCAATCTTCTTTAATGCCTGGAACAGACCCTCACGACTGACCAAATCAAAAGCCTTTGTGAGGTCGATGAAGGCAATAAACAGTGGTTAATTCTGTTCATGGCATTTTTCTTGTATTTGTCACAATGAAAATATCATATCAATGGTAGTCCGGTTCTGTCGAAAGCTACACTGTGATTCGGGGTAGACTTGATCTCCTAGGACTTGAAGTCTGCGCAGAACAATTCTGGCAAATACTTTTCCAACAATACACAGAAGTGAGATACCCCTATAGTTGTTGCAGTCGCTCCGATCGCCCTTGTTCTTGTACAGATTTATGATGCTTGAAACTTTGAAATCCTGTGGGACTTGTCCTTCTCGCCAGCATAGCTCTATTAGCTGGTGGATCTGCAGAGTGAGTGTGTCTAGCCCACTCCTGATAACCTCTACTGGAATCCCATCCTTACTTGGAGCCTTGCTAGATGCAAGTTCATTTATAGCACATTTAACTTCTATTATTGTGGGAAGTGTGTCCAGGTGGTCAAGAGTTGGTAAAGCCTTTATGGCGTTGAGGGCATCATCCGCTAGTTTGGTCTCACTTGAGTAAAGCTTTAAATAATGCTCTACCCATTTGTCCATCTGCTGTTTCTTATCAGTTATGATTTCACCAGTCAAGGTTTTTAATGGTGCACTTCTTTTGATCACTGGACCACAGGCTTTCTTTATTCCTTCATACATGCTTCTTATGTTTCCCTTATTACTTGCGATTTGAATGGACTCACATAACTTGATCCAATAATCATTTTCACACTTCCTGGCAGCCTTTTGCACATCCTTCCTAGCTTGCCTTAGCTCACTCAGAGTGTTATGCGTTGGTCTTTCCTTGTTTCTTAAGAGAGTTATCTTCTTCTTATCAATCAAGGGCTGCAGAGTAGTCTGGTAATCATCATTATGATATGTAATTTGTTAGCACTTATTGGTCTTGGAGACTTCAATTATCCCGACATGCTCGGTGTAGACGCCGACTTGTAATACCTCTGGGTGTATATCAAAGATATAATGCAAATATATCCGATTACTGTTGGTTCTTCTTGTGACAACGAGGTACGGGGATTAGTGTTATACGTTTACTGGGCTCATATGTTGGCACTGCTCGTCTCTTTCTTCTAATACCCCTAACCGATTAGCTAACATGGTTAACAGCACCTTGCATTAGACGCTGGCCGGCTTTTTGGTGTATTCTTTAAAGGCTTCCCCAACATTCCTACCAGCCAAAGCATCTTGGGCCACTTGCAGACCCGTACCGACACCATCTCTGAGTAGGGCCTTACCACCGGTCTTTAGCCAGGGTAGAATCGTGCGACCGAGTCCACTGAAGAAACTGCCGATACCACGACCTCTCTGACTCCGACCACTCACAAACACCGGCATGCCATGTCCAGCTTGGTTACAGTAAATGTCTTCGTATAATCTGGAAATTTGACGTAAGCCCACGAATTTCACCATTATTCTAGGTATGATCTCTTCCGAGCTCGAACATGTAAGGTCAGCACTGAATTCCCGGTGGTGAATGAGATCTTTGTGCATGTATAGTGGTTTAAAGTATTTCCACCGTGTCGAAGGAGTAACCACTCAGTGGTACGTATTGAGGTTTGTAGTAGGCGCGAAACACCGAGGTCAAGCGTTAATTCATGATAGGAACCGTCCTTAGTAGTGGGACCATGGCGTCATCGACTGGTCTCGCCGCTATGAGATCGCAGTAGACTAGACATTCTGCAGGTCGTTATTCAGGTATATACCTTCACCTTCAATTATATCTAAGATCACTTGTAACTTCTCACTAAATGTAACAGTGGCTCCTGTTTCGAGTATTTCACGATGACTTTCTTTGAGGCGTTGACGAAATAGAATAGAACACAGAGCTGGTCGCCCACATTCCGATCTTTTATTAGTCGATTTAGCGCAGCTATAAATGCGTCTGATGAACTGTACAGCCCCAGGGGACACGCCTTTCTTATCACTCTTAGCCACACTTGATTCTCTAGCACGTTGCAGTAGTAGCTGGGAAATTGAAATTCGGCCAGACCCACTTCGTAATGTTGACTCATCTCAATAGTCTGCGGTAACTTGATGAAATAGTTACATGGAGAGGTTTTTTTTGGAAACATGTTCGGCGAAGCATTGCTCGTTAATGGCACGTAGAAACGCATATTTTCAGGTTTGGTAACATCAGCTGCTTAGAAAAGCGATCCACGGCTTGCACTCGGCTGCGCCGACGCTGTCTCGAGAATGATTAAATAGTGATACGGCAATGACGGCGTATATAACGACCAGTTGACAAAAGAAGACAATCTCTAGTCGCAGTATTCGCTGACCAAACAAAGGCCACGTTCTTTCCTCTTCTGGGTTATCTTGTGAGTTAGTTTCCACGTTGGTTTCTTCCATTAGTATCTGATTAGGTCTGAGATCCAACTGTTGAATGACTTGGGATAGTCGAACCACTTGACTAAATACTCTTTACCACCACCTCACCTGGGTCTTTCTTGTACGACTGTTTCGATCCGATACACATGCTCGTCTCACTGTATACATGACAATGAGGTTGCAATGATGACTGCCTTTAGTAAATATTCACCCCATCATATGTCTTGATCATTAGGTCATCTATTATCACTATCTATCGCCTGTCCAATTGTCCATATCCGGCAAGCCTTCGTTAAACTGATTACCTTTCATAGTTTCATACGTGGATTCCCATTATCCGTAGCACCATATAATCTCCAATGGAATCAACCATGTCAGGTAGATGAACCGGAAACATTTGCACAAAGACGGATTTTCCATTCTCACTGGTCCTGCAATCAGAGCCGTAAAAGGATGTTTCCACCTCGGATCCATGACTAATAATAAACACCTACCCATCCATGCCACATATATTTTATGGGGTTCGATCACACCGCAAACATCGCCGACTGTTTCGCGCCAAACACCGCACACTGTAAACCGGTTCGCGCCGGATCGCCGGGAAGTACCAGAATACCGGCAGATAAGTAGGTCAATAGACGTCCGTGTTTGCACGATTGAACTGGTTCGGGATAACTCTTCATATAAGGATTTATGGCGATGTCCGGCTTAAAAACTGCAAAAACTGAGACTTGAATTGCGCCCCTGTTACTACTGTTAGGTCAGACAATGAGAGTGTGAGAAGTCAGGTGGTGCATGGTGGAGAAAATTACCATGTCTTCACGAGCATCGATTATGAACCAACATTAACAGCGCAATTTGACCTGTTTATTCACATTCGCTACCGACATGGGCTGTAGTTATTATGCCTTTTCTTGATGCACAGTGTAACAAAATATCTTTTACCCAAACGGCAAGGTGCTAGCCGTAATAGCAACGTGCTGCCTGTCACCACATCTACACTCTAAGTATATGCTAGCTAAATCAAGTGTACTGTGCTTGAGGCAGAAAGTGTGTAAGCGCTAACACCAAGTAAAACACACGTGTTTGTGCTCGTAGTAATGAATTGTGCAGTAAACATGAATGAAACCAGTATCCTGTGTACATTTCAGGTTGTCCAAACGGGAGCTATGGAACCAATTGCACACAGAATTGCCCAACTATTTGCAAAGATAAGATTTGTGATGTCACCAGCGGGATATGTACTGCTTGTGATAATGGGTATAGTCCGCCCAATTGCACAGGTACTGTAGTTTTTTCTTCTCGTTTGTTCCTTGTACAAAGGGTATACGTCACATCTACTTGTTCACGTCACAGATCAGTGTGTTCATCTTCGTCATACATGTGTGTAAGGTGTGTTTATCATTGCCAATAGTTACAATGGCTTTGGGGACAAATAAACAGCGTTTTGTTTACTGTATTCAATGAACAATACACGACTGCTCAAATATAGTGAGGCGTTAGCAATTAGGCGATTCCAGTCGTCTTTATGTAGTCAGAATGAGATCCTGTTAAATAGTAAAACAACAACACAACAGTCATCAACACAATTAATTTATATTTTAAGTCAAGTAATACAGTTTGAAGATAAACCACAAGAGTTCCGTATATTTAATATCACATTGTATAAAGTTAGTTGCATATCATTTACAGGACATTGCAGTCAACACTAGCATTTTGTTGTTGTTGTGATCTCTTGGCAAGTTTACGTTCAGTAGTTTCCCATTCCTTTCAGAACGACTGGCACACATACCAGATTACAAGGAGAAAAAAGTTTATAAACGGCACCGGTCCCTGGTGCAAAAGGAAAATTTTATGTCTGTCCGTGAAAGTGAAAAGTTTGGGGAGCACTGGTCTAGGGTATTATTTTCCCGGAATTTCAATTTCCTCTGTCTCGTTATCCCATGTTGCCAGGGATCGCATGGCTGTTACTAGGGATCGCAGGGTGTTGCCACACCTCATCTGGGTGTTGATGGGTCTTTGATTACAGCGTTCATACATATACTTATTATGTGGTATCTTGAATCTTCTATGAGTGCTGGATGCAGCATCTCTGACCTGTTAGCGACGGCGATGATGGCGCGTGCATATTCTATATATGTTGCTGCTGTGATCACACTTCTGCTTGGCGATGCTATAATCTTCTCACTGTGGCTGGTTTCTATTGTTATCTTAAATGCTGTTTAACTCTATCACTCTGCACAGTTAACAACAGCTAACTACTTAGAACACTCAACGCATCTCGAATATCAGAACGCAGTTAAGTTTTCACTCTATATTGTTGTAGCATGATGGAACAGAATTCCCCATTCCCAGTCCGACACATTTCATAAAGATACTTTAAGTCTTAACGGGGACCATCCCAAATAGAAGGGCTATTATTAGATCGTATGTTCTAGAACGAGTTGGGGGAGGCGGCGGTATGCGCTTGTCTTTTGATTGGTTAATAAGTAATGAGCCCACGCTATTCCTGGGCCATATTTTAAAATCTAATTAGTAGGAGCGGGAATTTCACCAGGAGCGGTCGCTAGTGTGATGTGATGACCCAACAATGCCCTTAAAGATTCAATAATATATTGTTCTCTGGACAGCAGGTACCACTTTAAAACATACTTTAATGTTGTAGTGTGCCTGGTAAACGAATGAGAAGAATGTATGAGTATTTTATGAATAAAATGTGAAAGTGGAAAACCTAACTTCTGTGCGCCAGAATTCTGAACACTGCATCTTCAACCTTGACACGTCTTTCACGCTGTATACTCCAAATGCATATCAATCCCTTGTTGTGACTGGTTGCGTATGCTTGATGAATGTATGGCACACTCATGCAAATTCGCAAACCCAAACCCCTTGTGCATTCTTCATGCCTAGGATGACTTATTCTTAAATCAACTGTACCTTTGCTCTCGCGAGTTAACATATGGCAGTTTGGATTGGAATGATTGATGTAAACATGTACAAGTTCCTTGGTAAAACGCTGAGAATGATGGAGTGAGTGAGTTGGTGATTTAATAAATAGCCTCTCACATCTAGTGGAAGGAAAGATGCTTCAATATCCATATGTAAACAGGTTGTGGGTGGCACGCCAAAATTGCTAAGTCCATGTGATGCCTGGTGGCTATATGCTCCAGAGAGTTAATACAATTTCTCTCTGAGGTATTACACTGTTACCTCTACTGTTGGATGGTTCATATAAACTAGTTCCTAAGAGAACCATAGGTGTGTGAACCTGTGTCTTAGTTGGCTGAATATAATGTATGGCTCATGCAAATTTACAAGGACTAAACATGTTTTTCCCATATGTGCTTGGTGCATATATGAACCATTGCTATGCAATTGAGTTTCTGTTACCTACTGTAGTAGACATGAAAATTACTCAGTGGGGAAAGAGCACATGATGATGATAAAGATGATGTACCTGTGAGTCAGGTCTGTCTGGGAGAGGGGACGAGGTCTGGCATTGCTGTGTAAGTGAATATGGAATAGGACATTCATGCACCAACATCACAGCCATATGAATGGATGTCTGGTCTGCTAATTGGGTAAATGCCATTAGTTAATACATAATGCATATTGCAGTTGTAAATGCCTATTTTCCATTTCCCTTCACAATGCCTGTCCCATGTTGCTATGTCACAATGATTGCTGTACTGTGTCTGGTCCTCCTTGTGCCCAGGTCTACTGTGGTTAAAACATGGTGGAACTTAGACCACATGAATGCTTGTACTTGTGTTAAGCTACCCTGTCTCGGCATATAGTCTTGTGATTACCACAGTACATCAGAGTGAAATTCACTACATCATCAACCTTAACCTTCCCCATCTCCATCTGTGTATGTTAGTGTATGATCACATCATCTTTTAACAAATGTAAAGAGATGTTGTGCCATTTTGTATTGACAGAGAACAGGAGGATGGAGGAGAGGCATCCATATATCATCTGGGACCTCTAACCAGAAGTCCTAGATCCAGATGTGACTCCCTATCAAAATGTGGGAATATCAAGAAGAGTTTTCTCTCAGCTCAACAGCTGAATGCATAAATGGGAGCATGACACAATCTGAAGCACTACAAATGTGGTGAACTGGATAGTGATCTTGAGTCAGTCAGGTATCAACTGAGACTAACATCAAATCTTGTTCTATGAACTACATTCATGGAGAACTGTGGGGTAACTTGGAGTGTTTGTTTATCTAAGACAAAACTTAGAAAATATCCAGCCGGATGCTCACACAGTGATTCCTGAAGAATGTGATTGAACAGTAGGGAAGTTGATCTGGCTAAGTGAGTAGCTGCAATGTATGGGACATTCTGTATGTCATTATTGAAGTACCCAGTGACAGCCTTCACTAACAGCCTGATCAACCGTGAGATGCAGTACCATATCATACTAAATCTTGTCTTCAAGAGGAATGAATCTGCCATGAAGCTTATTCTGGGGAAGCTGCTAACTGGAGCTAGTCCAACATCCATGCTGATGATAAAAGGATTCAACAGACCCAGAACAGTAGTTTCTTCCTTGAGTTGCCCATGGATAGGATTTCCTAAATTCCCAAGAGACAGGAAATGATGATAGTTACCGATACTGTAACGGGATGGTGTAGTTAGATATTAGAGAGAGGAGGAGTAGAGTTGGTTATTGGGTGGTGGAGTAATGGGGAGGTGTTGTATCTTGTTTATCAACCTGCATGTGTGACATATTTTATGCATTTTCTATGCAATAATTGAAGTGTTGACATGACAGGAGATGAGGCAATGGTCACCACTATACTCACCATCAGCTCAATAAATTGTGTAATTAGTGAACCAGTGTTTGAAGTACATGTCCCCAGTGAATTTATTGTACAGTTACTGTCAAGTGTTGTCTCTGGTGACTGTCTTAAGTGCTGTGGTTGGTTATACATATTGTGAAAAGTCCTGTATAGATGTTGTCAAGTATCACATGATGTTTATCTTGTACAATTGTGGTGTAAACAATTCTATGTAAATGTATGTCCCACTTTTGTCAAGAACCTGTCATGTAGATGTCTTGTCCAACAGATGTAATGTACAGTTATTGTTGAGTTTGTCTACAAATAATTGAGTTCTACAATCCCAAAGAAATGGGACAACCTGATATAGGTCATACTGACAAAATATATAGGAGATCTATGTGACGGACGAACAGCACACTGGCAACATTATAATGAGAGAGATGGATCCTCAGTTGTACAGAGGCGAAGAGTCCAGATCTCCTTTGGGTCTTAGGGGAAACCTTTTTCTTCTTATATAAATTTCTGTGTAGATACATAGAGGTCTCACAGTGGGGGTTTGAGCCAAAGAAAAATGTTCTCCAAAAAAGGCTATTGCGGGAATTATTAGCTCATTTGAGTGAGCTCTAGACAAAACGTGCTAAATCATATCCTTTATCTTGTTATTTATTATTCAAGATATATCTCCAGAGAACACTACAAACTAGGTCCTCTGTCAAGCATCTAATAATTTGTCACAATTGTCACAAAGCATTAGCAAATTCACATTATCAATTTCACAACATATCTATCACTATTCACAATTCTTAAGAGTCTACACAATAACTATACATGTGCTAACAATGTAGGGGCTCATTATTTGGCCATTCTACGGGAACGAAAGAACCAGGTCCAGCTCCGACCATGGTTCCACGCAGACTCCTTGCTTAGTGAACGCACTGTCCCCTCGCTTCCGATTAGCACCGCCGTCCTCATGACAGGCGTGAATCTGTGAACCGCCCGAGTTTCCCGCTGAATTGCGTAAAGCTCTATCTTCTATCAGTTCACTATTCCGTGACCCAACATAGGATCATGGCAATACTGTGTGTGCGGGATATGTGGGGTAGCATTCTTAACCTCTAACAATGCAACTACGAGCGTATGTGTGCCGTGATGCTATCGGGCAAGCTGCTACCTTCATTGACTACCTCTCGAGCGTATTGAACACTAATTATCTTTACTGATTACCCTTTGAGCGTATATAACAATAATTACCTTCATTAATTACCTTTCAAGCCTATAAAACACTAATTACCTTCATTGGTGACCTTTCAATCGTATACAACACTAATTGCATTCATTGATGACCTTTCGAGCATTCAGACCTACAAAATGTGGAGACCTTGTCATTCCAATGACCAATAGTAAGAAACCGCTTCCAGATATTTGTATGTTAATTTTTTTTTTTAAAGAAAATGTCTTTCCGTAGACTTGTGTCCACCGAACCTGATACAATCTCCATAACACGACAGCAGTGTCTCTGTTCTGATATTTCAGCTTGTGCGAGTGGCTTCTATAGATCAACCTGTGGCTTACGTTGCCCAATGGGATGCGTAAACAATGAATGTAATCAAACAACGGGCGATTGCCTGGCTTGTAGTGTTGGCATCCCCTCCCCATTATATATATATACATATAATTTCCGGTCCAATATGGAAGTCGAGCGATTGAGCTGTTAAGGCCTTTGGAGTGTTTATGCTTGTGGCTTAGGTGTGGTTGCACATTTTCCTCGTGTTGGACTGGCGGTGTATAGGTCCGTCTTTCTGCTACTGAGTTGAGTTCGTGGGGCAATACTGTGAACTGTGGATTTTTACATGGAGTGCCCGCGGTTGTTTGTGTGCATATATATATATATATATATATATATATATATATATATATATATATATATATATATATATATATATATATATATATATATATATATATATCCGATATCCTTTGGTATTCTACCATCATCCATCCTCCTATCGTGTCCTATCCATCTTGTATGCGCCGATCTCCGTGGCCAAAGGCTTGCGAACGCGGTTCGTGAGCCGGTTCGTGAGTTCGAAACTCAGCGCGACCGATTTGTGCAGCAGACCGTGTTGCGTAGTGTTATAACGTGATGGTTTGGGAGCCGGTCGTTCAGAAAGCAATGGCATGCTACTGAACGTAAATACTTTCTAGTACATCAACAGCAGCTGAAAAATGCTGGTGTTGACTGCAACGTCCTGCAAGGGATGTGCAGCATAAAAAACAAACATAAAAAAAACAATGCATGTGTGTGTGTGTGTGTGTTTATGTGTGTGTGTGTGTGTGTGTGTGTGTGTGTGTTTATGTGTGTGTGTGTGTGTGTGTGTGCGCGTGTGTGTGTGTGTTTACGGGTTATAGAACATAAACTGGATTATATATGCATATCCATATGCATTTTCTGCGACGAATACTTGGTATTAAGTGTCAAGACAAAATCACAAATACTGAAGTATTGGAAATTCGGGGATGTGTGATGGTTCTTTCCATGCTCAGTCTTACGAGACTAAGATGGATAGGACACGTTAGGAGGATGGATGATGGTAGAATACCACAGGACACCTTTTTTGGTGAATTACAGATGGGTAAGAGATCTTGTTGTCGGCACCTACCAGGGTACAAAGATGTGTGTGAGCGGGAAATGAATGTTACAGGCATAGATATTCCAGCTTTGGAGCAAGTGGCCGCTGATCGCGTTGCATGATATGAAAAGATGGTTAGAATAAAGACAATGTGAGAAAACTATTGCAGTTAGGTCAAACAATGAGCGTGTGAGAAGTCAGGTTGTGCTTGATGGAGAAAATGACCATGTCTTTACATCAGTTATCAGTTATCAGTTGGGGTATCTTCGTTGCACTCCGGACATGTCCTTAGGTGCTCAAATCCTCCCCCAGCATATTCATCAGCGTCCGGTGGCTAATAGTGCCAGTTCTGTGTTGTTTGACGAGGCGCTTTGTTTTCCCGATGTACCTCTCGCGTCTGGCTGTGCCGATTCTTACTCCCAGGTCTTTCATCCTGGACAGCGATGTGGAATCACTGACGTCAAAGTCCTCTGTTCTCGCCATATCTTTAAGGACGTTAATAACATCGGTACGATCCATGGGCTGGCCATCTACAGGGGGTGCAGAGCCAGCCAGTTTGTCAGCTCGTTCATTTCCCTCGACTCCCGCATGTCCCGGGACGAAGATGATGGTGACTTTACGGACAACAGACTTCCGCAGCGATTCAGTCCACTGTCTACGTACAGATCCAGCTTCGACCTTCTGAATCATGCTCATTGAATCACTTAGTACACACACGTTGGTATAATGCTGTGATTCCAGCCATATGAAAGCCTGTGTAACTGCCATCACCTCCATAGTCATGCTGTTCGTGGTCATAGAGTGGGCACCACTGGATTCTTGAACGGTTCGGCCCACTGAACGGGCTGTAAATGCCCACGCACTTCTCTGCTGCTTTACAACAGATCCATCTGTATAGATGAGCACTTCGGGGCTATCTGAGTGTTCATAGATGAGCGCGTTAACCTCTGCATTGACAGCGGCAGGGTTCTGCTCTCTGCACCGTCTGTCGAGTGTGATAATGCAGGAGAAAGTCTTTAAATGCATCGATTATGGACCAACATTTACCGCGCACATTGACCTGTTCATTCACATTCGCTACCGACATGGGCTGTAGTTATTATGCCTTTTCTTGATGCTCAGTGTAACAAAATATCTTTTACTCAAACGGCAATGTGCTAGCCTAGTAGCAATGCGCTGCCTGTCACCACATCTACACTCTAAGTATACGCTAGCTTAATCAAGTGTACTGTGCTTGAGCCAGAAAGTGTGTCAGCGAAAACACAAGCAAAACACAAGCCGCTCGTAGTAATGAATTGCACAGTAAACACGAATGAAACCAGTATCCTGTGTACATTTCAGGTTGTCCAGAAGGGAGCTATGGAACAAATTGCTCACAGAAATGCCCAACTATTTGCAAAGATAAGATCTGTGATGTCAACAGCGGGTTGTGTACAGCTTGTGATAATGGGTATAGTCCGCCCAATTGCACAGGTACTGTACTGTTTTCTTCTCGTTGGTTCCTTGTTCGAAGGGTGTACGTCACACTTACTTGTTCTCTTCACAGATCAGTGTGTTCATCTTCAGCATGCGTGTTTGTAAGGTGTGCTTTATCATTGCCTATAGTTACAATGGCTTTGGGGACAAAGAAACTGTCACACGACGTTCTTTATGATAAGTGCGTGCGATGGTCGTTGTCTAGGTAACGATGCTCCTGGTGTGTCAATTGAACTATCTGACTGTCTCACAATGCAACTCACCCCAGTAATACACATCCATCAGTCAGTAAACAAGATTGAGTTGGCGCACATAACCCTTTAATACAGAAAGAACACGGACACATAACATATTGGTATCTCCAGAAATCAATGTAACATCCGCAAATATATATGTATTCTCCTCACACGTTAATCAGCACACATCACTGCCTTCTATAATCTTCCTGAATCTCACATCCACAAGACATTTAGTCCAGCTACTATCCACGGCTGGATCTCACACAATACGACCCACCCATTGGGTCGGAGCCTCTGCTCACCATGCAACCCACTCTGGGTTTTAGGCCTCCATTCAAAGCTCGGAGAATCAAACAACACAGTTCTCCGTCGACTACCGACTCGTTCGGTGTCTAAAACTCAACTCTCTTAAACGACCTGACCCGCAGTCGGTCTCTTCTCTCACTGACCTTTAAGTCCCCTGACTTCACCCAACACTCAACTGTCTTTCGTCCCATCCACCCTAGGGGGGGGGGTGTCTGTACTCACCCTTACCATTATTTTATGGCTGGTTGTTTTTTCTCATAGCCAGGTCACTCACCATTACTGTCACTGACCCAGGCCCGTGTCATCTGTACAATCTTTAACTCCTATAACATTTCATATGATCAAATCAGCCACTGGTGAGTCCAAAACACACGCTGTCACTCTTCCAGTGATATGTGGTGTTTTTACTGTTATTATGGCTAATGGGTAGAACTCTACTGTGCCGTTGAATGTTATGCATCTAATCTTTTTCCCTGTATAATCCGAGGGATCTATTAAACTTTTCCTCACTCCGATAGACGTACATCCGGAATCCCTAATTGTTAACGCTGGTCTATCATTGACGAATCCCTGATGCAGCTTCAGACTTCCTCCTTCATGTACTGCCGATCCTGCTATTACTGTATGACCGCACACTAATACCGGCTGACCCTCTTTTTCAAACAGAGGTTTGCATCTACTACACTTTTCATTATTAATGGTCTCTATCACTTGCGCTGCATTAGAATGCTCTGTTTTTCCCATCGTACACTCATAACTAACGTGCCCTGTCCCTCCACATTTGAAGCAAATAATGTCCTTCGTCCTCTTATTTGTTGGCCCACTGGCTGGTTGCACGTCACACTCCGCTGCCATGTGTCTCCAGCTCCCACAATTCCAACATCCGGCATAACTGTTTGGACGTCTCTTGAAATTCCCTCTCCTATATGGGTACCGTCCTGCTCTGCCAAAATGGTTGCCACGGAAACCATTATCTTGAGACTCTTGTTGTTCATACTTCTGTGCTGAATCCGCACTTTTCGATCTTGATCTAATAACTGGATTCTGGTCCTGTTTAGTGTACGCTGCACAGACTATTTCCTCACTGATTTCTCTAGCAATCGAACTGTTTGGATGTGCCGTCATGTAATTTTGCCCTAACTGTGATATTGTATCTATGTCCTTTGGCTTACGTTCCTCAAAGAAAGCTACCAAGTTTGTATTGCATGCAGATACTACCTTGTCTCTTAACATTAAATCCACTAATTTATTAAAATCTTTCCCTACCTCTGCAAGCTCCATCCATTTGTTAAATGTATTCTTTACTGTGTTAACAAAATCTGTGAAATCTTGATTTGTCTCTGGCACTAATTGTCTAAACTTTGTTCTGTATCCATGCTCAGTTAGTTGGAACTTTGTAAGCAAACGTTGACGCAGAATAGTATAGTTGTTTCTTTCTTCCAAAGGTAAATTAAACATGGTATCTAGGGCCTTACCCGTTAGAACCTCACCAAGTCTCATAGAATATTCTTCCTCTGGAATGCCTAAAGATTTCACTGATGCTTCGAATCTTGACAAATAAGCCTCAAGACTGTCACGGTCCGTAAAGTATGGCAGTTTTAGTCTCTGTGAGGAATGGGAAGGTCTTCTGTTTTCCTCACTTTGACTCTTCAAAGATAGTTCTAGTTTTCTGAGTGCAATTTCAGCTTCCATTTTAATCTTCTCTTTCTCAATTTCCACCGCATTTGTTTGTTTTAATTTTTCAAGTTCCATTTCAGCCTGTCTTTGTTCTCTCTCAGCTAACTTTTCTTCCTGTAGACGCTTGTCTTCAGCTACCTTTTCTTCCTGTAGACGCGTAGCTTCACGTTCATTATGTCTCTCCTCTCTTTCCTAGTGCTGAACTTCTTTCAATTTTTCTTCTGCAAACTCCTGTAACTCTTTACCTTTCAGGCCTATTCGTTCACCTGCTTCAATATATTCCATTAAAGTAGGCATCTTGTACTTGTGGACACGTTGCTGTCTGTCAGCCAACTATAAATGTGAAGACTCTGCTGTTAGCCTTTGTGTCACTTCCCTAAGTACACCACAACTCCATGTGTACGTAAATTCGTAGTGCTAAAATATCACTCTGTACTCACCCAGTCACTCTATAAGCACTAGGTAGTGAGGTGGGAAAATATTACATATACTCCCTTATATCTATATATCTATGACCACAAGTTCATAAAGTCCCTGGAAAAATTGTTAAACATACATATAAATACATATACAAACAAATGGATGATAACAGTAAGTGTTTTCTATAAACGCTAGACTCACAAGCCAAGTACACGGAGACGGTGATCACAAAGAAATAAACTACAGTAACAACCACAAGCTTGTGTAGGGACACCCACAGTGCGCGTAATATATACATATAAACTGACAAAGACCACTAGACAGCAGACATGACGAAAGATCACAATAATAGCATATATCCGACCACAACAAATATCATATGTAAATATAACGAAAAGAAGAAAGAAGAAAAATTATAGCATCAATTTATACACAAATCTGACGTCAGACAACTCGGCTCTAGATATTGGTTAGGACTATTCCAATGCCACTGCACGACACGCTAACTCATTAACGTTTTCTTTACAAACCAATATCTTAAGCACCAGAAATACCCACGTTTCACAAGGCCTATCCTGATGTAGATAGAGATCGCAAAAAGTGCCTATCAACAATTACATGTAATAACATATCCATATATATATATATATATATATATATATATATATATATATATATATATATATATATATATATATATATATATATACTAGCTGACCCGGCCCGGCTTCGCCCAGTCCTTGGTGGGGAGCATCTCATTTAATTCATATAATTAGTCATATAAGCTCCCGTTCCCGTTACCGACTATCTGTCTGTCTGTCTGTCTGTCTGTCTGTCTGTCTGTCTGTCTGTCTGACCCGGCATCGCCCAGTCCTTGGTGGGGAGCATCTCATTTAATTCATATAAGTAGTCATATAAGTTCCCGTTCCCGTTACCGACTATCTGTCTGTCTGTCTGTCTGTCTGTCTGTCTGTCTGTCTGTCTGTCTGTCTGTCTGTCTGTCCGTCCCTCCCTCTCTGTCTGTCTGTCTGCCTGTCTGTCTAATCATTTATTGGTTGCAGTTAGAACAACCTTAGATAAACGAAGACCAACTTACAAAAAGCATTTGAAAGAGCACTTGAAAGATCTTTACATCTTCCCCCAACAATTAACTTGGGTAAATGGAGCGGCGGCAGCAGCATCAGCAGAAGAAGGAAAAGGAGGAGTAGACAACTGCAGCGAAAAGGTGCGTCTGTCTATCTATCTGACCCGGCGTGACTTCGCCCAGCTCCTGGAGTGTAGCGTCTCATTAAATTCATACAACAAAAAATGTAACTTAAAAAAATGCCCTTCTACACACCATCCATTATTTTTAATGAAAACGCTTTCTAATCACCTGCATGACTACAGTAACTTCTTAAGCAAAAAAAGATGAGTTACAATGTTATGCATTGTGCATTATTTTTATGAAAACTTTGAAAATGCCTTAAAGATTGTATCATTATTTATTATAACTCATATGCCGGTACATAACTATGGACAAAGAGTTTATAAATCTTTGAAAACGATGCCACAATATGACTATAAGTTATACAGAAAAGTTATGCCCCTTGAAATAACTTTTATAGAGTTAGGTCCCCTGAGATATATTAAATTATGATGAAAAGTGAAAAATGAAATAATACTGGGTAAGAATGCGATTTCACTCTAAAAAAATATGACAGTGTGCTGCACTGGAATGAAAGAAAGGCGTGTAGAAAATTTCATCTCAATCGGATGGGCCGTTCGCGAGCGCACAAAGGACATACGGACATACAGACAGACATACAGACAGACATACAGACAGACAGACAGACGGAGATCGCAATTTATATATAAGATATATATATATATATATATATATATATATATATATATATATATATATATATATATATATATATATATATATATATATATATATATATATATATATATATATATATATATATATATAAGTCCACACACGATAACGACAGTTAAAACGATGAGAGCAAATAAAAATGTTGAGATGGTTGGCCGACAAATATGTCCTTATTAATACGTCGCCAAAAGTTCTTATTAATCAGTCACAAAAGTTTTTGTTCGTTTTTTATAGTTATTCGCAATCCACTGGAAATATCTGTGTTAACTTTTCCGAAATGTCTACACCGCTAGATTTCAAAGCGACTTGTTGTTTTGTTGAGTGGTTTTTTCATTTCGCGTTGTGATCACCAGTTCCAACTGTCGGAAACGTTGACGGTAATAATAATTATCCAAAGTGTTCTTTCGATATGTTGTTACTTTCGTTGCGGAGATGGCGCTTTGCTGTATCATAAATGTTATGGATTTCCGTTACCCGACAAGATTCACCAAAAAGAAAAGGAGAATGGCAGCCAATATTCAGCGCTTTAAACTTGGATATATAGATCCTTATTGGCAAGGAAATACGACCATGGTTGCGATGATGACACGTTAAAACTGTTTGCTCATAACAGAATAATGATAACAAAGGGCTTGAACAAAGACGAAACATAAAGTCTGGCTTTCTTTCAAAACAACATTGTTTTGTTCATTCAGAATGAGTCATCTTGACCACACTAGGCTGTGGAAATTGTCTCAGTAACTGCTTTCTGTTAAACAGCCTTGCCAACCAAGGTCAACCTTCTCAGCCCCTACCCGGCTGTGAACAAAGTAATGTCCGGAAATTCTCCGTTATCCACAAAGACCCCTGTCCGTCGAATCAGCGACTGTCAATTTTCTCTGTTTTTCAAACATGTACTTCCCCAGTACCTGGACGCTGGTGTCTCCACCCGTCCTATTTGCTGCGTCGATCAATCTTGAATTGTCGACCTGCGAACACAGAGTTCGCTTGTCTCGCACACACAAGCCAAATGTCCCACCACACACAGGACTTCTCAACGAAATTGCTCACTGTCTTAAATCTTTGGTTTAATCCTGTCTTTATCACCGACAGCGACAATGTCCACTTGTGATGCTCCGCTCTTGTAGCAAACACTGTTTTGTTCACTTATTCACGCGACTTTTACCTGTGCTCGGTGTTTGTGCCTAGTGACCAACCCCCGTCACCACACACTCTTCGTCGCTCTGTGCCGTGTGTTCTCCTGGCGCCCCGCCTCGTCTGTTTACCTGTGCTGACCGCCGTTAATGTACCTGTAGTGTGATCTTCACGTAAACCGTCTGCTAGCTTGCGTGTTTACTCCCGTCTGTCTGTGTGAATTATCTGGCGCACACACCGAAGAGTTCACATTAATTTCTATAAGCAATAATATCCCATTTGTCAAGGGTTTGTTAGTTTGATGGAACGAAGTCACCAGATAATAATTCCTCTCTCAGCGAAGAGCCCACATATATCTCAGAATGACAACAATGTCTATAATGCAATGGGTTTCTTGAACGGACGAGCTCTCAGATGTCACACTATGTTCTTTATGATAAGTGCGTGCGATGGTCGTTGTCTAGGTAACGATGCTCCTAGTGTGTCAATTGAGCTATCTAACTGTCTCACAATGCACCTCACCCCAGTAATACACATCCATCAGTCAGTAAACAAGATTGAGTTGGCGCACATAATCCTTTAATGCAGAAAGAACACGGACACATAACATATTGGTATCTCCAGAAATCAATGTAACATCCGCAAATATATATGTATTCTCCTCACACGTTAATCAGCACACATCACTGCCTTCTATAATCTTCCTGAATCTCACATCCACAAGACATTTAGTCCAGCTACTATCCACGGCTGAATCTCACACAATACGACCCACCCATTGGGTCGGAGCCTCTGCTCACTATGCAACCCACTCTGGGTTTTAGGCCTCCATTCAAAGCTCGGAGAATCACACAACACAGTTCTCCGTCGACTACCGACTCGTTCGGTGTCTAAAACTCAACTCTCTTAAACGACCTGACCCACAGTCGGTCTCTTCTCTCACTGACCTTCAAGTCCCCTGACTTCACCCAACACTCAACTGTCTTTCGCCCCATCCACCCTGGGGGGGGGGGGGGGGGGGGTGTCTGTACTCACCCTTATCATTATTTTATGGCTGGTTGTTTTTTCTCATAGCCAGGTCACTCACCTTACTGTCACTGACCCAGGCCTGTGTCAGAAACAGCGTTTTGTTTACTGTATTCAATGAACAATACACGGTTGCTCAAATATAGTGAGGCTTTAGCAATTAGGAGATTGCAGTCATCTTTATGCAGTCATAATGAGTTGCTATTAAATAGTAAAACAACAACACAACAATCATCAATACAAATAATTTATATTTTAAGTCAAGTAATACAGTTCTAAAGCAACCACAACAGCTCCGTGTATTTAATATCACATTATATAATGTCTAGGGCTCCAAAATTAGACCTGTACCAGTGTAAAGGACCAACGAAGACTGGGTTTTAATACAAAGACTGTTTATTTTCTTGACGATGACAACATGGCTTCCTTCCAGTTCTCAGGCGGGATGTTGACTGCCCCCCTGACAACCCACTACGTCACGACTTGAGCATCTCCCCTCGCTTTCACTCCCGATGCTCAATCGTGCTGTAGCTTTTTCCCACTAATACTCCACTACTGTTACACTCCGTGTATTTAATATCACATTATATAATGTTAGTTGCATATCACTTACAGGACGTTGCAGTCAACACCAGCATTTTGTTGTTGTTGTCATCTCTTGGCAAGTTTACGTTCATTAGTTTCCCATTCCTCTGAACGACTGGCACACATCCAATTTCGTTAAAAAAACACAACGCGGTCTGCTGCCAAATCGCGAGCATCTGTGTTTTGAACGCGGGTATGCGGTATCACGAACCGCGTCCGTAAGCAATCCTCAGCGGAGCCGGCATCACACTGCACACAGGGATATTAAACCCTAGTAGACGCAGACGATGATGCACTAAATTGCCAATAGAGAAAACAATAATAGTTCTAGATAGTGAACGTGTGCCGATCTCCCTGTGGGATTAAGGACACTGTTCGTAATCCCGTATACTCACGTGCGAAACACAGCTGCCTGAGTTTCGACAACAGATCGCGTCACGTTGGTATCTTATGGAGGGTATGTGAGCCGGTCGTTCAGAAAGCAGTGGCAAACTACTGAACGTAAAAGTGCCAAGACATCAACAGCAGCTGAGAATGCTGGTGTTTACTGCAATGTCCTGTATGTAAGATATGCAAAAAAGAAGTGTAAGTGTACTACATTCCAATAGGTAACATGTATACACTGTGAACAGAATATACACTGATCCGCTTGATATAAGCACTCATGGATTATAACACATATACACATATAAGTAAGAAACTACCTTCAGGATGAGAGATGATCAGCATTCGGACAATGCCTGCTACCATGTGTTTTAATTGTTTCATCTAAAGTATTACTAATCTACTCACTTCAAAAAGTACTGGAGAGTTTTGGTCAGAGACCATAACTTTATGAAGGGAATATCCCAACTGCACCTCCCCGCGGTAGAGGATGGAAACACACTACGGTGTGGCTAACACAGCTCTGGGGACCGAGTATCCACCGGAATAAGTGGACAACTCTGCAGCTGAGCAGAGCAGGGCACTCACTTGTCCTTACAGTCGGAAATGACTGTCAAAGGCAGAGGTAAAAAGACCACCATGTGAATGTGGAAGGCAAGGGGAAACCACCACATTATCTCCCCAAGACTTCATGGCAAAACATAAATCAAAGTTAGTGAAGGACGTTAATGGCTGTCTTAAGGCATCCTCGTCCGGTAGGGACAGTCATGAGCCACAGGTGACACCAGACCGTCATCCAGCTACTGGTGGCAAAATCTTAACTAAAATAAATAAATTTAGAGTAGGAACATGGAATGTTAGGACATTAAATGAGCTAGGAAAGTTGACCAATGTTCTAAGAGAGATGGATAGCATGAAAATGAATATACTAGGCGTTAATGAGATGAGATGGAAGGGATCTGGCAAAATTATAGCTGACAATCACACTATAATTTATTCTGGAGGGGATACACATGAAAAAGGTGTAGGAATAATATTAGACGAAAAAACAGCCAAGTCAATTAATGGATACTGGTGTATTTCAGATAGAGTTATTATGGTAAAAATCAAAAGCAAACCAATAGACATAAATATTATACAAGTATATGCACCAACAGCAAGCAGTAGTGATGAAGAAATACAACACTTTTACGACGAAATAGAAATGGCGATGGCTCAAATTGGATCACAAGAAATAAAGATAATACTTGGTGATTTTAATGCAAAAGTAGGAAAGGGAAAAATGGAGGATGTAGTGGGGAATTATGGTTTAGGTACAAGAAATGAAAGAGGGGAAAAGCTAATAGAATGGGCAAATATCAATGATATGATAATTGGAAACACGTGGTTTAAACACCATAAAAGACGACTGTACACATGGATAAGCCCTGATAAGAAAATACGCAACCAAATTGACTACATACTAATTAATAAAAGATTTAGAAATGCTTTAATTAATGTAAAGACAATGCCTGGTGCTGACTGTAATAGTGATCATGTACCACTATGTGGACAAATAAAAGTAAGATTAAAGAGAGGGAAAAAAATGGGTAAGAACATGAGACTTAATAAAGAGGTTCTGAAAATAGATAAAGAAATGCAAGAACAATACAGAGTGACTGTGAAAAATAGGTACAATGCAATAACTAAAATACAGAGTATAGATGAACAATTGGAAATGTTAAGGGACTCCATTCATCAAACTAGCAAAGAAGTATTACCGGAGAGAGGCAAAATAGCTAAGAAAAAATGGATGAATGAAGATATCTTAAAACTGATGGACAAAAGAAAACAGAGTAAAAATGACAAACAAGAATACGCTAAGATAAATAAAGAAATAAAAGATAAATGTGGGAAGGCTAAAGAAAGTTGGTTAAACGAGCAATGCAGAAAAATTGAATTAAATTCCATTAAAGATACAAAAAATATGCACAGACAAATCAGTGAGCTTACAGGAAGAAAAATAAGAATAAATACAGGGTGTTTGAAATCAAAAACAGGAAAGATAATATTAGAGGAAGATGCTATAATGAAGAGGTGGAATGAGTATATAAGAGAATTATGTGAAGGAGAAAGGGAAGAATTAACAGAAGATAGTAACTTAGAAGGTCCACCTATTCTGAAAGAAGAAGTCGTGTGACGCTATGAAATGTATGAAGAAAGGAAAAACAGCTGGGCCAGATGAAATCACAATAGAAGAATTAGAAGTATTGGGAGAATTTGGAGTAGATATATTAACCAAAATGTTGAATGATATTTACAGCAGTGGATATTTACCCAGTGATATGCTGAAATCTGTATTTATAGCTATACCAAAAAGACCGGGAGCAATTGATTGTGAAGATTTTCGTACAATTAACCTTATAAACCATATCACTAAGCTTCTACTCAGAATCATAATGAGAAGAACCAAAAAGAAAATAAAAATGGAAATTAGTGAAGAATAGTGGAAGGAAAGGGCACAAACAATGCAATTTATACATTACGGACACTAATAGAAAGGTCAATAGAGAAACAGAGAGACATATATGTGTGCTTCATAGATTATACTAAGGCATTTGATAAAGTAAAACATGATGAACTGATTAAAATGTTGGAAGATTTCAACACTGATGGAAAAGATTTAAGAATAATAAAGAATATTTACTGGAACCAAGTAGCAGCAATTAAAATGGGAAATAAAGAGGGTAGTTACGAACAGATAAAGCTAGGAGTACGACAAGGGTGTGTCTTGTCACCAGATCTTTTCTCCCTGTATAGCGAAGTAATAATGAGAGAGTTCTAAGTCAAAGAGATGCCAGGAATACTAGTTGGAGGTTATAATATAAATAATATACGCTATGCAGATGACACAGTATTGGTGGCGGATAATTCAACAGACCTACAACAATTATTAGACGTTGTAGTAACAGAGAGTGCAAGGAAAGGACTCTCCTTGAATATCAAGAAAACAGTAACAATGGTAATATCAAAGAAAATGGTGACACCAAAATGTGACATAGAAGTGGAAGGGAAAATCCTTAACCAAGTTGATAATTTTAGATACCTAGGGGCATTTATAACATCAGATGGAAGATGTACAACAGAGATTAGGAGCAGAATAGGGCAGGCAAAAGCCGCATTTCAGAAAATGAAGAGTATCTTATGCAATAAGTCACTATCACTGAATGTAAGAAAGAGAGTGCTGAAATGCTATGTAGAACCAGTTGGCTGTATGGCAGTGAATCTTGGAATGTAAATGAACAAATTAAGAAGAAATTAGAAGCAACAGAGATGTGGTTCCTGAGACGAATGTTGCGAATTCCTTGGACTGCCAGAGTAATTAACGACGACTGCCTGAAACAGGCTAACGAAACTAGAACATTATATACAACAATAAGACAGAGACAAACATCTTTCTTCGGTCATGTGATGAGAAGAGAGGCATTGGAGAACATCGTAACAACTGGAAAGATCGAGGGGAAGAGAGGCAGAGGTAGACCAAGAGAAGTGATGCTGGATGGATTGAAACGGTGGCATGGAGGAATATCAGCAGCAGAGTTGATCCAGAAAACCAAAGACCGAGATCTATGGAGAGCCATGAACGCCTACGCCAGCCGGGACGGCACTTGATGATGATGATGACTCACTTCATATAATATATAACTCTCCACTTGACGAACTCCCCCTGTAGTGCTTGATTTGCGGGGGTGATTTTATTACTATTAAAAGAGTATTGCCTCAGTCAAAAGCTAAGGAGCACGACAATGAGAAGGAAGAGGTGGTCTTAGTTGATGCCCAGCAGGTGCTGAGGGATAGTTGCAGAGAGAAGAAAAAATGCCCATCTGTAAAGGAGAAACTCAAGTTCAGAAGCCGGACGAAAACGACAGAAACCAGTGTCGCGGTGTTAGATATCACGTACTGTGTCGACCACTGGGCATCGAAGATCTCCAAGTTGATGTAGAGAACACTTATAATAGATATGGTAGAAATGTGTCTAGTGCATGGTAAAATTATTTCAGCATAGCCAAATGGTCTTCATAAGGGCATACTCCCATTCATTGTTTTTATCTACTGTGTTATGTACATCAAGCATATTTTTGATGAACTGAAATGTTGAAAAGTCAGCATGGACTGTTTGTGGTTAGTTCAGTCTATTATCATTATCATACATGATGATATTTACAGCCAGCAAACACAACCAAGCAAGCAATATGCAGGAAAAATAAAGATGGTTCTTTTGCTAAAAATAAAACAATGTTATTATTATTATTATTATTATTATTATTATTATTATTATTATTATTATTATTATTATTATTATTATTATCATTATTATTAGTAGTAGTAGTAGTAGTAGTAGTAGCAGTAGTAGTAGTAGTAGTAGTAGTAGTAGTAGTAGTAGTAGTAGTAGTAGTAGTAGTGGTAATAGTAAGTAGTAAGTAGTAGTAGTAGTAAGTAGTAGTAGTAGTAGTGGTAATAGTAAGTAGTAAGTAGTAGTAGTAAGTAGTAAGTAGTAGTAAGTAGTAGTAGTAGTGGTAATAGTAAGTAGTAAGTAGTAGTAGTAAGTAGTAGTAGTAGTAGTAAGTAGTAGCAGTAGTAGTAGTAGTAGTAGTAGTAGTAGTAGTAGTAGTAGTAGTAGTAGTAGTAGTAGTAGTAAGTAGTAGTAGTAAGTAGTAGTAGTAGTGGTAATAGTAAGTAGTAAGTAGTAGTAGTAAGTAGTAGTAGTAGTAGTAGTAGTAGTAGTAGTAGTAGTAAGTAGTAGTAAGTAGTAGTAGTAGTGGTAATAGTAAGTAGTAAGTAGTAGGAGTAAGTAGTAGTAGTAGTGGTAATAGTAAGTAGTAAGTAGTAGTAGTAAGAAGTAGTAAGTAGTAGTAGTAAGTAGTAGTAGTAGTAGTAAGTAGTAGTAGTAAGTAGTAAGTAGTAGTAGTAATTAGTAAGTAGTAGTAGTAAGTAGTAGTAGTAGTAGTAAGTAGTAAGTAGTAGTAGTAAGTAGTAGTAGTAGTAGTAAGTATTAGTAGTAGTAGCAGTAGCAGCAGCAGCAGTAGTAGTAGTAGTAGTAGTAGTAGTAGTAGTAGTAGTAGTAGTAGTAGTAGTAGTAGTAGTAGTAGTAGTAGTAGTAGTAGTAGTAGTAGTAGTAGTAGTAGTAGTAGTAGTAGTAATATCTATTGCAGCTATAACCCCCACTTTAGTCCTGATTTCTGGATTTCTGATCTTATCTCTTCTTGATACATTGAATATTCTTCTCAGGAATCTTATTTCTTATGTTGTGATTTTTCTTTTCTCTTTTTCTGTCATTGTCCAGGTTTGGCATTGGTAACATTGAACTGGTAGGAAGATTGTGTTGTAAAGTGTTTTCTTTGTAGTTATTGATACATGTTTGTTCTTTAGTATTGGTGCTATTTGTCCAATGTGTTGGTTTGCCTTGTTGCATCTATTTTCGACCTCGTCTTCTGATGTGCCATTTAATGATATTATACTTCCTAGATACTTGAAACGTTTTACTTGTTTCAAGGGGTGTTCGTTTAGTTAAATCGTTCCTGCTTTTTCTTCTTTAGTTATAGTCATTACCTCTGTTTTACTTGTGCTAATTTTCATGTTATGTTCCCTACACATTTCGTTTAGACTATTCATATGGTCTTGTAATTCAGCTTCTGATTATGCTATTAGTGCTTGCAAGGAGGAGATCTCTAATGGTTAGATTTGCAGACGGTTCTTCTTCTTTGTTTTCGTCATGCGGTGTTCTTGCGGTCTCTGTTTGGCTGATTTCTTTACATATGTTGTCTATATATGTTACAAACAAGAGAGGGGACAAGACACAACATTGTCGTGCTTCGGATCTTATGGTGAAGGGTCCTGAGTGTCCTCCAGATGCTCTCACTGTGAATTCAGTGTTGTTGTATAAGCTTCTACGTAGGTTCACTCCATATTGTTTAAGGATTTCCCACAGCTTGTTTCTATTTACTCTATCAAATGCCTTTTCTTGGTCGATAAACGCTAAGTAGAGTGTTTCATTAAATGCGATTGATTTTTCTATAAGTTGTCTAAGAGAAAAATGTGTGTGTGTGTGTATGTGTATGTGTATATATATATATATATATATATATATATATATATATATATATATATATATATATATATATATATATATATATATATATATATATATATATAGCCGAGGGGTAAAAGAACAAGGGGAAAGACTGATGTTTCCTTCGCTTCGGTGCTAAGAGGTAGAGAGTAACTCTGACTTCGCTACAGCCAAAAAGATAAGTAGTAAAATAGAAAGAACCTCACACCGCCCTCGACTGATAAAAAAGATATAGTAATTAGATAAGAAGGTACGAGATCTTGGACAGAGGCAGAAACTATTTTATAGATGTTCTCCCTGGAAACACCATGTTAGAGCCCAAGCAATGAATTAAAGTGTTAGATTGTGGTAGAAATAGTGGTTGTAAAAACTAAAGCAGACTAAACAAACAAATCAATTACAAATAAACAAGCTCTTTATTTATTTCTTCTACCAGAACAAGTTGTATAACATTGCATTTCAGTAACAGATACAACAGATAACTGTATATATCAAATAACAAAAGTGGGTAACCCCTAACCAATCAACAGAACCAAGTACCACAACACAGGTGTTCCAAACAGTAGCTGAGTAGAATGACGCAATAAAGGACTTTGACACATACAACAGTAAGATGCTACAAAAACATAAGTTACACAACATACATCTTAAGACGTGACATAAACAAAAGAGTTGTGGCACAATTTACTACACCACTATGGCCTATTCTACATATTTCACATCACTATGTCTGATTGCTTACAGCTCTGTGTATTAGCCTGTTAAATGTTGTTTTCCTAAAGCATCAGGGATACTAAATCAATATGTAGAACAGCTCACTTTAGTAATACTCATTTATATTTTCTGTTTGTATTTCTTTGTTCTACCATCTGGCCTAACTAACAATTCTTTTCACCCACGCCTGTTTCACCATGCAAACACTTTTGAGCCTGTGACCTAGGGTGCGCTTCGCTATAAAATATGAGTTATATTAATTACTTATTTTCAACTTAATCAGTTAAAACTTGCAGTTTTACCAAGGCATTAGTTGACCACAGATTAGCTCAGGGAATTGTTCCCACACCTCAATACAACAGAACAGCACTTTTCCTATCAACAAGCCGGGCCAACATCAGACAAAGAATTCACACAAGTTGCTTTGTTTCCAGTGGTGTTCCAGCAATGTCCATTGGCGACGCGATGACTCGTTGTTCTTGGGGGAGACGCTGTTCAGTGTTTTTCTGTGGATTCCCTATGGAAATTCCCGTGAAATTCGTGTGGATAGTGTTTTTCCTTTGGATTATGTGATGTTATTTCGTGTTCGTTAATTGGAAGTGTTCAAAAGAAGCCACGGAAGGCAGGTGGTGGATGAAATTATGAGGGCAGCCGACAGATATTTGTTGGTTATGGTCTCGAGTTTCGCGACGGCAAGCTTTCTCTCTTTCGAGAGACAATGATTGCGGTCATCCGGCCAGTATGGTCACTGCCATAGAGGAAAGCAACGGCAAACTACCTCTTTGAAATTGCCTAGTTTATTATGATTCGCTTAAAGACTGATCATCGCAAGACAAGGACAGAGACATTAAAATTAGGAACATGGAACGTTAGGACGTTAAACAACGATGGAAAATTAGAGAACATAACACAAGAAATTCAAAGAGAAAAAATTAATATATTAGGTATGTGCGAAACGAGATGGACAGGAGCAGGCATCAAGATACATAACGATTTTAAGATTATTTATTCTGGAGGTGAGGATCGACATAGGGGAGTGGCAATAATTTTGGACCGGAAAACATCAACGTCTGTTCAGGGATATTGGGCAGTGTCGGACAGAGTTCTACTAGTTAAATTGAGTGGCAGACCTTTTAACATAAATGTTATTCAAGTATATGCCCCAACAGGAGAGTCCAGTGAAGATAGTGTAGAGGAATTTTATAATGACATAGAGTCTGCCTTAAAGAAATGTAAAAATTCAGAAATAAACATCATAATAGGGGACTTCAATGCAAAAGTAGGAAATCAAGGGGATAGATACACAGTAGGAAACTATGGTTTAGGAGAGAGAAATGAAAGAGGATACAGACTAGTAGAGTGGGCAAAAGAACAGGAAATGATTGTAGGAAACACCTGGTTCAAGCAACACCCTAGAAGATTATGGACCTGGAGGAGTCCTGATAGCAGGATTAGAAACCAGATTGACTACATTCTCATTAGCAGAAGATTTAGAAACGCGCTAACAGTAGCAAAAACAGTTCCCAGTGCTGATTGTTATAGTGACCACAGACTACTCACAGGGACATTGAGGATAAAGTTGAAGAAAGTCAAGTATACAACAGGGAACACTAAATATGATTTGTGTACATTGAGTAATGACAAGGAAATACAAGACAAATTCAACATAGAAGTAATGAACAGATTTGAAATATTGTCTGATCTAGAGATCATATTCCAGGATGTGGATGATCAATGGGAAATGTTTAAGAATTCAATCAATGTGGCTGCAGAAACAACTATTCCAAAATTAAAGAAGGTGGGTCGTAAGAAATGGATGACTGAAGAAATTTTACACTTAATGGAAACAAGAAGACTCAACAAAAATAATCCTGCCAAATATGAAGAAATTCACAGACAAGTCAGAATATTATGTAGGAAGGCAAAAGAATCATGGCTTGAGGAAAAGTGCTTAGAAATTGAAAAACAACACAACAGTCAAAATACCAAATTAGTACACAAAAGAATTCAGGAACTTACTAATAAAAGAACAAGTACATCAACAGGCTGTCTAAAAACTAAAGTTGGCAAAGTCATAATAGAAAAAGATCAGATTCTACATGTATGGACAGATTATGTGAAAGACCTGTATAATGATAACAGAGAGGAACAGTATGCTATTAGATTTAACAATGAAGGACCAGCAATTTTAAAGATGGAGGTTCAAAATGTTCTTAAGCATATGAAAGCTGGCAAGGCCCCTGGTGCAGATAACATCACAACAGAAATGATTAAAGCTCTAGAAGAATTTGGACTAGAGCAAGTCACTAGACTGCAGAACACATTATATGATACTGGAGATATACCTTCTGAATTATGTAATTCTGTATTTATTGCAATCCCAAAGAAATCAGGAGCCTTAGAATGTGATCAACATAGAACAATTAGTATAATGAGTCAAATCACAAAGATTTTGTTACGAATTATCATGCAAAGAGTGAGGAAGAAAATAGAACCTGAAATAGGGGAAGAACAATGTGGTTTTGTAGAAGGAAAGGGTACAGTAAATGCTGTGTATATGCTGCGAACAGTTATTGAACGTGCTTTAGAAGTAAACAAGGATATACATCTTTGCTTTATTGACTACACAAAGGCTTTTGATAGAGTTAGACATGTCAACATTGTGGATATGCTTGCAGATCTACAAATTGATGGGAAAGACATTAGACTTATAAAAAACATATATTGGAAACAACAAGCTGCCATAAGGATTGATAATGAAGTAGGACAATACCAACCTATTAAGAGAGGTTTTAGGCAGGGATGTGTAATGTCTCCAGATCTTTTTTCCCTATACAGTGAAAATATTTTCAGAAATGTAGAAGACCTAAATGGAATCAGCATTGGAGGACGAAACATAAATAACATTAGATATGCAGATGATACAGTATTGATTGCAGACAATGCACAGGATCTGTAACAATTAGTAGACGCTGTGGTTGTACACAGTGAGCAGCTGGGGTTGGAATTAAATTGTAGGAAGACACAGATTATGGTCGTCACTAGGAAGAACGAAGTACCACAATGTAATATACAAGTAAATGGGAATAATCTTCAACAAGTGAATCGGTTCAATTATCTCGGAACAGTCATAACATCTGATGGCAGATGCCTTGAAGAGATTAGAACAAGAATCGCCATTGCGAAAGTAGCCTTTAGCAAGATGAAAAACATTCTGACCAATAAAATGATGTCAATTGAAACGAGAAAAAGAGTGTTGAGGGGATACATAGAGCCTGTTCTTTTGTATGGATGTGAAACTTGGACAATGTGCAGTCAAGCTGAAAAACATCTGATGGCTGCAGAAATGTGGTTTCTGAGGAAAATGCAAAGAATACCATGGACAGATAGAAAAACCAATGACCAAGTACTACAAGAGACAAATGAAAATCGTAGATTGATTAGAGAAATTAGACGTAGACAGTCAAAATTTTTTGGACATGTTATGAGAAGAAATGGACTGGAGAACTTAGTGACAGCTGGCAAGATCGAAGGGAACAGACCAAGAGGAAGACCGAGAGGAAAATACCTGGATAGCTTGGCCACATGGCATGGACGAGACAGGAACACTGAGCTGATCCACGACTCTGGTGATCGAGTGAAATGGAGAATCATGACCGCCCACGCTTTCCGGCATGGCACATGATTGATTGATTGATATATATATATATATATATATATATATATATATATATATATATATATGTGTGTGTGTGTGTGTGTGTGTGTGTGTGTGTGTGTGTTGTTTATCCATCAAGAATGATTGATGATGACCATTTATTTCATCCAGTGGGGTTGAAAGTATGGAGCCGTGAGTTTTGGCTCGAAATGTTCTTTGACAATGTGGACAAAAAATGCTTGACGTTTCTGGAGGAGGATTTTCTGCAGGGGTTTTTCTGTTCTGTCTTTTCTTCACAGCTCTTGCAGTCCTGGTTGCCTCACATATGACTGCACCCTTGCGTAATGATGTACGCCACGAATTTCGGTCTCTGGTTGCAGTCTCCCAGGTGTCATGATTAATTCCAAAAGCATTCAGTGAGATTTTCAGATTGTCTTTAAAGCGTTTCCTCTGGCCGCCTTATGAGCGTTTACCACAACGCAACTCGCCGTAAAAAATTCGTTTAGGGAGCATGTGATCTGGCATGCGAGTCAAGTGACCAGCCCAGTGAATCTGATTCTTCATTAGTAGAGTGTGGATACTGGGCATGGACGCTCTTTCTAGGACTTCAGTGTCTGGGATCTTGTCTTGCCATTTAATCTTTAGTAACTACCTAAGGCAGACTGTGTGGACGTGGTTTAATTTCCTAGCGTGTCGCTGATAAACAGTCCAGGTTTCACAAGCATATAGCAGTGTCGATAATACAACTGCTTTGTAGACTTTCAGCTTTATTTGCAGGCTTATTCCATTTCTGTCCCATACATTCTTGTACAGTCTGCCAAAGGCCGCACTGGCCTTGGAGATTCTTGCATTAACTTCATCATCAATTGTGGCAGCTTGTGACACAGTGCTGCCAAGATAGGTGAATTTGTCCACAACACTTAGACTATGACCATTCACTTTGATATTCAGCACAGTGTGATTATTCCCTGGAGCTGGCTGGTACATAACTACAATCTTCTCCAAGTTGACATTGAGTCCACAGTTGGCATAGGCATGTGGGCAAGCTGAAACATTATGTTGCAAGTACACATCTGATTTGGCGTATAGAGCGCAATCATCAGCAAACAGGAGCTCTCTGACAGTGTCGCTGCCAATTTAGGTTTTAGCTTTCAGCCTTCTGAGATTGAATAACTTTCCATCCATGCGGTAGTTGATGTCTATTCCAATGCCGTTGTTCTCGAAGGCATTCGTCAACATAGCTGAAAACATGAGGCTGAACAGTGTTGGTGCCAGGACACATTCTTGTTTCAGTCCATTGGTGACAGGAAAGGGCTCAGACAGTTCACCATTTTCCTGTACTTTTGCCTGCATGCCATCATGAAATAGCCGCACTACTTGGACATACTTTCGTTGAAAGCCATATTTTGCCACAATCTTCCACAGTCCTTCTCTGCTGACTGTATCAAAAGCCTTGGTAAGGTCAATGTAAGTGGAGAACATTTCGCAGTTCTGTTCCTGACATTTCTCTTGCAGCTGCCTTGCAGCGAAAATCATGTCAACAGTTCCACGTTCATTTCTGAAGCCACACTGACTCTCAGGAAGAAGACCTTGATCGAGATGAGCCGTGAGGCGATTTAGAAGAATTCTGGCGAGTATTTTCCCTGCAATATATATATATATATATATATATATATATATATATATATATATATATATATATATATATATATATATATATATATATATATATATATATATATATAACTCAGTAGTATGCATCAGAGGATATGCAGCGAAATATGCCAGCAATAAATAGTTGAATATATTGTTTATGATAATTATACCAAACTGTCTTGGTTTTGTCTCAATATGAGACAAAGCTCCCAAAGAAAGATTAGGTTAACATTTAAGGAGGGAAAATAAGATTAATGGAAGAACCAAAAGCATCCTTTAATGACTTGAGTACTGTGAGGTGTAGAAGTATCTGTGAGAGCTATGGACAGTAGTGTCACGTGATCAGACGACTACAACTCCAGATGTTTAACTCATTAACCTGGTGTGTGATGAAGATGGGTCAAGTACTAATGCACACGGGCATTCATTCTGAAACATCAAATGTGCTGATGCCGAGGTAAGGGGTTCAACCTCTACAATGGTCATTTGGACTACATTGTTGACTTCACGCCATTTACTTGGGTATGCTGAAGTCGGTGTAGGTTCGCCTGATACCATGGCTACATGACATTATATTAAATATAATATGGTTTTATACAAAATACGTAATGTTCTCTTTAGCATCATAATACTATGCACCATTATTTCTAACACACATTTCTATCCTATCAAGGCTGCCCAAAAACACGTTATGGCACGAATTGTGCCCTAATGTGTCCTAACATCTGCAAAGATGAAATATGTGACATGACAAATGGTGGTTGTTTTGCCTGCAAGAACAATCATAGCATACCGGACTGCACTAGTAAGTTTAACATTACCAGTCTGTGTTGCGTATAGTTCCTGTGCCACATGCCCTAGTGTCATCGTGGTCTTTGTCTAACTGTACGAGTGCTCATCCAGACAGCATGTCACATTGTTTGTGTAGTCAAAACCACCACTTGCCAGTTAAAATCACATGCACAGCAAACACAGGTACGGACACACAATCATAAGTACACACACAAAACACACACACACACACACACACACACACACACACAAAAACACACATATATATATATATATATATATATATATATATATATATATATATATATATATATATATATATATATATATATATATTGCTAAGATGTCTGTGTCCTGAATTACGCTCGTCGTCTATCCAATAATATCGTAACAAATCAACGGAACCAAAATGAACCAACCTCAACTGAATAATCACAGGAACGATGGTGTTCCACCTCAATGACAAACTTTATTAATGGAGATAGGCCGCACAGACTAATATATGCCATTTCCCATGTTGATAGAAGGGAAAGTCAAAATATAATAATAAATAATAATTTATACGTATTCCACTTTAGCTGCCGAGCTCGATCCCATTTTAATATGTACACCAATGACGAATAAACATCACTCAATCCATGGCTCTATCACTATCTTATGTTCCTGGTTCCTACACAATGTAACTTACACGATTCTGCGTGCGGCTGATTCCATGACTTCAAAATGACATTCAACCGGCAAATTATGACGCATACACTTTCTCATTTCCTCAGCTTGAAACGTCATTTTGCCAAATCGTCTTCTTTACTACAGATCTTGCCCTGGTTTTCTCCTCTTGCTGTATTATCAAATGTCATATCGATAAGGTCTTTCATTTAGCTACTGATGTTGAAATCCCCGTGTTGTCATTCTGAGCGCCCTTACACATGATGTTTCAAAACTCCACTGACTATGGTAGCGTAGTCTGGCATGACGTCATATAGCAACATTTGTATTCATGCGCTTCTCAATGAACTCTTATGGTACTGTTTCGTTTGCCACACCTTTCGTGTTCAATTTTAAATCATTGCCTCTTGCCTCCGACGCTACATGGCATATATATATATATATATATATATATATATATATATATATATATATATATATATATATATATATATATATATATATACTAGCTGACCCGACCAGGCTTCGCCCAGCACCTGGAGGGGAGCGTCTCATTGAATTCATATAAGTAGTCATTATACATTCAAATAAATTTCTCTAAGCGCACAGAGTACGCGTTCGGCCCCTGGGCCCTCGCAGCTAATTTATAGATATTTTATTAGTTACCAGAGAATAAATATAACTATTTGATTTTTTTTCTTCTGTGAATAGTCTTAATTAGAAACGATTTTATTTTACTGCAATATACATATTATCTCTATACACTTTTATTTTATTGTTTATATATAACTGAATAATGTTGTTGTGCCTAACGAATAAAAAAAAGATGAAAGCAATATTGTCAATGGTTTTAGAATCTACTCTTTATTAATTAGAAAAAAATAATAATAATATAAATAAAATAAAAAACAAACATTATATGCGTTAATTAATTTTAAATACATTATATAGTTGCAGTTAGAAAATTCCGCTTAATCCGAGGATATTTTTATTTTATGTTGTCGTATAATTTTAAAGTTATGGCTGAACCCCAAATATGATGTCTAATGAAGTGCTTTTGGATAAACAATAATCTTTTTTGTTTTTTCCGTCTGATGCCTACACGAATAAATCCGAAGTTCTTACGATGCGTGAGCAAGCCACATATAGCTGTCCATGTGTGAAGCATGAATTTTCCAAATTTAGTCCACACACTTGTAGCGATTGTCCCTGTGCTTTGTTGATCGTCATAGCAAATGCGACTCGCACCGGAAACTGCAGACGTTTGAAATATTGTAGTGTACGACGAAGCGCCTCCAACGCTTTTGTGTGTGTCATAGTACATTCGTCCCATATAATGAGATGACATGATTGGTGTACCTTACCCATTCAAGAATGTTTGCTGATATTTCTTGTTGGTTTCTCAGTGCTGAGCTTATTCAACGGCAATTTTAGTGCTTAATGTGCTGTTCGGCCACAATCTTTCTTTCTTTCTTTCTTTCTTTCTTTCTTTCTTTCTTTCTTTCTTTCTTTCATTCATTCTTTCTTTCTTTCTTTCTTTCTTTCTTTAATGTAATTTGATTCGTTTATTTTTGTTTTGTGAGCTGATGAAGGCGTTTTATCTTGTTTAGATTTAATTTAGATTAAAAATATCTGGGACAGAAGGCGGTTTAATAACAGCTGTCTAGAAAAACAAAATGAGCAATCAGGCCGTGTTAAGGGAAGCTGAGTCGCAAAGACAACTTATCACAAACACCTTAAAGGGTCAGACTAAGGTGGGTTTTTTTTTTTTTTTTTTTTTTTTTTTTTGGGGGGGGGGGGGGGGGGTCAAATTATGAGCAACAAAAACTGTTTCCACGTGTATGGATCTATGCCAAGGGTTTTCATATCTTGTTTACACACATCCTTATATCTCATTCGGGGTCTTCCGGAGGGCTTCTTACCTGTGGTTAGTTCTCCGTATATGAGATCTTTGGGAATACGTTCATCCTCCATTCGAGATACGTGGCCCAGCCACCGGTGGCGTCTCTGCTTGAGGAGGGAGTCCACTGTAGTAATATCCACTCCTTTAAGCACATTTTTGTTTGTGATATGGTCTTTCCACGATATGCCCAGGATGTATATCAGACATCTCATGTGGCAGGATTTCAACTTTATTTCCTGTCGTGAGTACAAGATTCAGACCCAAAGAGTAGTGTTCTAGCAAACCAAGCTTGATCTACTTGGACTTCTATACGCTCGGTTATGTTATTCTTTTCCCAGGCTCTCTTAGCCTGGAAAGTATCGTGGGTGCCTTCCCAATGCATTCGTCGATGTCTGTCTTTAAGGAAAGATTATCTGATAGTATCGACCACAAATACACAAACTCATGGACAGTCTTCAGTTCGTCATTAGAAATTTTGATTGATAAAGGTGCAACAGCGTCTTATTCCATCACCAGTGTTTTATTCAGGCTGAAGGTGAGCCCAAAATCACGGTAAAGTCTCTCTCTCTCTCTCTCTCTCTCTCTCTCTCTCTCTATATATATATATATATATATATATATATATATATATATATATATATATATATATATATATATATATATATATATATATATATATGAAGGAATAGGCGGATAAAATTGAAATTTGGCACAGTGTCTATTCCTTCTCAATGTAGCCACCACCTGAATTCATGTATTTCTTCCATCGCTGCGTGACCTTGAAAAGACCTTCAGAATAAAACTACATATGTTTCAAACTAAACCAGTTATCACAAGTTAGTATGACATCTTCATCACTGTCAAAACGATTTTCTTTTCAGCTGTTTTTTTTTAAACAAAAGATTTGGGACATGAAAAAAAGTTTTATGGAGCCAAATCTGGAGAATATGGTGGGTGTGGAAGAATTTCAATATTCAAATCGTTGGCAGGTTGCAGCACAAGCCGCGCTTTATGGGAGGGCGCGTTGTCTTGAAGCAAAGGCAGAATTTGCGTAAGCGCTATCCCTCGTGTTCTGGTCACAACTTTTCTTAGTTCGATATGAGAATCTGCATAGTACTGCCCATTAACCGTGTTGCCATGAAGCGTATAATCTTTCAATGTGACACCTTTGATGACCTAAAAAACAGTCAACATCACTTGTCTTGCAGATTTGTGTGCTGTTGGCTTTACATGTGTTGGCGAGCCCGGGATTTTCCTCCGCATGCTGGCAATTTTGGATTCTGGGTCATAATGGTGAATCCAAGTCTCATCTACCGTCACCATGGTCGTCAACATGTTTTTCGAACGCTACATGTTGAGCAACTGGCCACAGCAATCAACCCGTGTTTGTTTCTGTTCACATGTCAGCAGGCGCGGGAACCAGCGGGCACACACTTTTCTCATGTTCAGTCTGTCGTACAAAATTCTAAAAACTGTACTCTTACTCAGTTTTGCTGAACCCGATATCTCTGAAATTGTCATTTCCCTATCCTGGTCTATGATTTCCTTCATTCACTTTTGTAGCATTTGCATTATTGCACTCTGAGGACGGTCGTCCTGATCTTGGCAGATCAGCTACTTGGGAACGGCCAGACGTAAACTACAAACACCAATTTTTTTTTTTTTTACAGAAGCATACGACTTCCTCAAACACCGGCTCCATCTCCCTGTGTATTTCTGTAGGTGTTTTTCCCTGTAACATCAAGAATTGTATCAAAGTCCTGTCGTCTGATTTCACCATTGTTCTGACAAACCGTTGGATGTGCAGATTTGGTCAATAGAGTGTGTCGTGCCATGCACTATATCAGGAAAACCAGTTGAGGTGGGACATTCATAATGCATATGTCCTTTACAAATTGAATGAGTTATACTTGTGTTAAATTTCGTTATTTTTCGCCTATTCCTTCATGGTCAGGCTAAAGACTTACACACACACACACACTCACACACACACACACACACACACACACACACACACGCACACGCACACACACATACACACGAGGGGGCTTCAAATGAAAACTTTAATTTTATTTTCGTTTTGGGGTGAAAATATTCTGAAAAAAGTAAAGATCACATGTATCATTTTTCGAGGTAGTCATCACTGCACCCAATGCAATTTCTCCAACGCCGATAAAGTGCATTGATTCACGTAGACTAAAATTCTCTTGGTTTCGTGTGCAACGTGTCTGGGATCACTGCTCGGTGTGCCTGACCCGGTGGTGAACAATCTGTCACAGACGTCACGCCGTTCTGAAACTTCATACTCCCCACATACACTTTCTGAATTGACAGCCACGCATCACCATACTGGCGTCGATATTGCAATTACTATTACACTTGTAAGGTTTTCATATGAAGCTCCCGCGTATGTATATTTATGTATATGTATGCATAAAGTATGCAAAGGACATGTTGCACGTCTTAAGTCGATTTAGGCAAATGGTTTTAAACCAATATGAGCATAGACAAACCGGTGTACAGATCTGTTCAAGTATATTGCCGTCATCACCATTATCAAGTACCCTGCCAGCTGGCGTATGTGTTCATGTCCCTTCACAGATCTCGGTCCTTGGTGTTATGGATGAACTCTGCTGGTGATATTCCTCCATAATATCGTCTCAGTCCATCCAGCATCATTACTCTTGGTCGGCCTTTACCTTTCTTCCCCTTGATCTTTCCAGTCATCACGATGTTCTCCAATGCCTCTCTTCTCATCACATGACCAAACAAGTTAGTTGTCTCTTTCTTATTGCTCTAGTTTCATTAGCCTCAAGCCTTTCATAAAGCCTCTTTCATGCAATAGTTGTTAGTTACTCTGAAAGACCAAAACATTCGTAACATTCGTCTCACGTCATTTATACGTTACTTTTAATTTAATCTTACATTACATATGCATAGCTGATCTAAGTAGGGAGTAGTTGGAACAGTAACAGCAGTAATAAACATCACGTGATAGTTAAGTATGGAAACATTAGGTTGTTGATTGCTACTGTGTGTTGTGTATATTCTAACAGAGTGTCCCATGGGTTTCTATGGAAACAGCTGTCAGAGCTACTGTCCAGCAAACTGTAAAGACTATTACTGCGACATCGAGAACGGAAGTTGCCAAGGTGATCACACATTGTGCTATGTCAGACCCTTTTGCCCCTGCTTAGCCCACTTGCAGTTTAATTAGAATGTTCTGAGAAAACGAGTCAGTCTGTTCATCCGTCTCAGTCAAGTGATTTAACCACAGTATCACCACACTTCATTATCATCATCATCTTTACCAACATAATTTTCACTACCACCAAAACGATCACAGCACCATAATCATAATTACCACCATTATTACAATAACCTGCATCATCTACGAACCCATCATTACCATCATCCATAGAGCCAACATTGTTTGTCATAAGAATGTTTTTGCCTACATATAAACTCCATCCTATCCTGTCACATCTCATCCCATCTATCCCTATTGTACTTTGCGTTGTCGAGGTGAAGCATAAACAGCAGGAGAGTACCCGTTTATGGGCTTCGTGAATCGTGATTCCCATGGATTATGTTATTCCAGCTGGGCTTCGTGTACATAGTCGGCCTCATTTTATGGTTCGGTTTTCTCTTTACATCATTGCTTGACTGTTAATGATGATCACCATCAAGTGTTATGCCAGCTGGCGTAGGCGATGATGTCTCTCGACATTTCTCCGGTCTGTGGTATTCTGGATCATCTCTGCTGCTGATATTTCTCGTTGCCACCGTCTCAGTCTATCCAGCATTCATTCTTTTGGTAGGACTCTGCCTCTTTTCCCTTTATCTTTCCAGGCGTCATGATATTCTCCGATGCTTCTCTTCTCATCACATGGCCAAATAATAATGTTTGTCTCTTTCTTTTTGTTGTATATAATGTTCTATATTCATTAGCCTAGGCAACCGTCGTGTGTTACTCTGGCAGCCCAAATAATTCACAACATTTGTCACAGGAAACACATCTCTGTTGTTTCCAAGTTCTTCCTAATTTGTTCATTCACATCCCAAGATACACAGTTAGTTGGTAGCCTTGTTATGTGACCTTTAACTTTTTATGTGAACTTTTAATTTTCTAGCTCTATTATAACACCCATGTTAGTCCTGATTTCTTCATTTATGATTTTCTTCTTTTCAAGACACTGTCGCATAATTCTTGGAGTTGTCGATCGATGAAAGACTGTCGCGCCATTCGTCTACAGGTAGCCGCCATTCTTGGATGTGTTGTCGATCGATGAAAGACTGTCGCGCCATTCGTCTACAGGCATCCGCCATCCTTTGATGTTGGAGACATACTGTCCTGATGGAAGTCGGCAAGATCTTTTGTTGTGGGGAAAAGATTCTCCAGATTACAGGCCCGCAAGACTTTTTGAAGTACCGGGAACAATTCCTAGATTAAAGCGGGACACCGGTTGTTTACATTGAGTCGAAAAAGGAGAGAACAAAAATAGCTTCTTGACGCCTAGAGTCTAATCAGATATGTGACGTCATTCAGACACAGTATTAAAACAGTCTGTACAAACAACTTTGGCGGGAGTCGACCAAATGTTATGAGACAACACGGACGTGTGTGATGTTCCTGTTTTGATTATGGAGAGAGACTACAGTGTCTTATGCTGATTTACACCGGCGGACATTTATCCATTGTGTGATTTCGTAGTCTCGATTTCAGACAGGAATAAATATATGGTATTTAATTAAATAAACCCACATTAGATGATTCTTAGGAGTCGAGCGTAGTAATGTGCGTTGGGAGAACTTATTATAGGAGCGTCGGTAACAGTAGGCTATCACGTTGTTTAAACTAGCTAGTGTGACATACCAATTAACTTAGTGAGTTAAGAACAAGGTAGAGGGATGATGTTTCGGGGAGATTGAGGATGGTTTGGGGGATAAAGGAAACGTAAAATGGTAGGATCTTCCAGTAGGGTATCTACTGGGTTTCTGTACTTTTCCTTTAGTCTTTCCTTGCCTTACCATGACTCAGACCGATGTGATGAGCTCCTCTGCCTTATGAGAGAGTTTAGTTCTCTGTTATATATCAGAGTGAGGCCGTTGGCCTACACTCACCTTGTGAAGGTCGGAATCGGGGTGCTCTCACCGGGTGTGTTCTCTCTTTAACAGGTTCCACTATGTTTTCCAAAAAGCTACCAGACTGTCATAGAGGAAGATTATGGCTCGATCATTGAAGGCGGCTTTTTTTTTTTACTCAGCGGCTTTTGCACTGGGCCCATAACCCAGAGAGTCTGCAAGTACCTGGTTTCTGCTGAGCAGGAACATATGATAATCTAAGAGTGATTCCTCAGTGTTAGTTCTCAAGATACTTACAATACCACCAGTAACAGGAACAATAGTAATTATATTGAGAACTTAATAATTAACACTGTGTTTTTCCATTTGGTACATTTCTGTGAGAAATTAACTACTAACATTTTGTTTCAAAGTGACAGTAAACATTATTTTACTGTACAAGGATTATCAGATCACAGAACTTTTAGTGACATATTAGTTACAATGTGTGTGTTGGATTCATAGTCAGTATCAGACTACATCCACCATTAGTGACCAGGCATCCGGACTATCCAAGAGCTATTGGAGGAAGTCGACATCTAGCCGGAGAGACGCATCATTTGGTGAGGTCCTTCTGTACTTGATCTATGGTGCTGTTGTGTGGCTGATACTGTGATGAGAACAGGCTCGATCCTGAGCTGTTCGGTCTGATTCTGCATACACACTAGATTATACTACACACATTCTACACATACACTTTGCACATATCTGACACTTTTCTTTATTAAATCAATTTGCCATTTTGTTAGAAGCTAGAGTTGTGTAGTATTTTTTGGAAAAGAATGAGAGGGGGCATGGTCCAGTGGTAAGAGGGAACGTGAGAGAGAGAGAGAGAGAGAGAGAGAGAGAGAGAGAGAGAGAGAGAGAGAGAGAGAGAGAGAGAGAGAGAGATCCAGGGACTGACGGGGTATTGTGGACAGAAATCCAGAAGATCCTCAAGATAATGATATGGGGTTAAAAGAATGTGGGTGTTGATTCCCCTCACCCCAGGTACGACACTTTATTACGACATACACATTGAATATTCTGTTCATGTACACTTCAATTGTGTACACACACATATATGTATATATGTAACCTATTTAGGTTGGTTGCTTCTTACAGCCTCTGTTTAATTAATTCTGTATTTTACCCTGCAGTCTCCTATAGTCTTCAACATACAACATAAGGCACTTTTCTATACATTACAATAGTTTCGGTGCCGTAATAAATATGCTCATTCTACTTTTTTTATGTGCACACTGTGCTTCCTAAGATAACAAAATAGCGCAAGACGGCAAGTTCAGTATATCATGTGTATTTTATGTGCAAGTTACAGCGCCGTATAGTGCTACAGACCAAACCAGTGTAGTGATTATTACTTTGACAGTTCCATGTTTTTGTTGCTTGATAACGGAGTGTTGAGCAATCCTGGCTTTCCCACTTTAAGTCACACATTTCAGTTAAAGACAAGGCAGTATCCAGTACCACTTGTGCAGTCATATCAAGCGTTTTCTACTCATCATCATTATCATCATCATGTGCAATGCCGATAGGCATGTGTGGTCATGTTTCGCAATCTCACACTATCACCAGAGTAATGGATCAGTTCCATGTTTTTTGTCTCGATTTGTCTATGTCCCATCGTCATCCAAATATGTATGTATCTGCTTTCCGCTTATTGCCCACCCCCTGTGACGAAACGACTGCAGATAGTCTGTCTCTGAGTTATATCCCTTTGATGAGATGACGAGGGGTTAGTCTCCCTGGAGTTAATAACAATAAATAGGGGGTTTCCCATCTAAAGTAGTGCGTGACGTCACGATTCTGGTTATTTCTAGAGAAATCTAGAATGTCCCCCAGTAAGTGCGTACGTGGTCACGATCACGCTAGACTCACAATTGCCTCATGGAACACGGGATTGTGAAAGAATCCGTGACACAGGACTTCTCCGTGGCTCATGGAATTCACTCGGCCCGTGAAGGCATTGTGACGACGCACTTAGCTAGTCGTGATCAGTCGCCAGTCGGACCTCAGCGTAGATAGATCGCAGAAATGTGCTGCTGAAATGTGATGTCAGTGTTCGCAGCCAGAGCGGGACATCAGCAGACAAGATTGTGATTTCGGAATCACAGGTCAGTTGAATACTTTGTCTATTGTTTAACTGTTGTCCTTATACCGCGCCTACCTTCCCGAGAGAATTATTCGCCGCCCGAGATCGTCTTCGCGAAGCGCATAAATATACCGCCGGCCGTCTGCATTTTTAATTAGCGAATATCGATCGGCTAGGTAATGTGTTGACAGACGGAGCCAGCCTGCACAACAGCTGGGAGTGTGTATACACAATAGGCCGGAACGTGTGTTCTTTCTAGTACTGGCGTAAAACCTTTGTTTGTAGATTGATAGAAGTATAAACTGTATGTTTACAAATGATTTGCATGGTTAGTGATATGTATGCTATTATCACTGCTTTGGGCAAGGAAGATTCCGGTACTTTACCAAGTGTGTAGCAGTTACTTGTTTGATGTAGTAATTACACACGCAAGGTAGGTTGTTTGTCATTCATTACATAGAAATGCTAGATGCCTTTAATATTGATAAGTTATGGCTTGTTATTATTATAGATGTATAATTTGCTTCGTTACATTAGGATTGTAACTTAGATGTTAGATCAGTGGTGGTGATTATTATTGGAATCAAGGTGTGATTCAAGGGAAAGTTCGGCAGGTAAGTATTTGCGGTGTAATGGTACCAGTGTTATTCCACGTAGGAAGAATGGTGTTACATTTATTGGATAACAGTTGATAGGAAGTATTTATGAGACCTATGGTCACTGCTTGTTTACATGTCCGTCCGCTAGAGTGACCGTGCGTGTGCAATCTTGCGTATGTCTAGTCAACCGACTGGGAAGTAGGCCCGTCCGTCCGACCCGTTAGGTTGCAGGTCCGACCCCAAAGCGATCGTTCGTATCCGATGGGTGAACATACACGACCGAGAGGGCTGCGGCGCTCTGTAATTCGAGGCCGTTGCGTCTAGGTAGATCCAAGATAGGAACCGAACCGGGTCTGTCTCTATTATTCTACTCTTCCAAAAACCTGACTCTGTTCATGGAGTACTTGAGGTACTGCCGTGAAGTAGGAGTAGTATGTTAATGGAATGACCCCCCAAAAATGAGGAGCTGAGTTTTGGTAGAGGAGAGGCTGGAGGCCTTGCTACATTGGATGACGTGACCTAAGTCGTCACCGGACAAGATGCACGGGACCCACAGTAGCTGTGGGAAAGTGTATTGGTGGATGGCCACCAAAGCTGTGCTCGACCGGCACCGAGATGACCGACCTGAATAAAGGTCAGTTAATAAAAGAAAACTCAGGTTCTGGGACATGGATCCCAGGACGAAGCGATGGCTGTGATATGAGTTTGTTATTTAAGTTTAACAATTCATGAGTTATCCTTAGTTAATACTATAGTAATGAATTATAAGGAGTATAATTTATTATGGACATATAGTTATTAATGTGTGTAGTTGATCAATCCATGGGTGAAAGGATTGGTTAATTGGTGAGTCTGTGTGGAAGGAGGATTTGTCCGGCTGGGCACCTCCTGGAGAAAGTAGTCACTACACTGAAAGGGAAGTAGGTGTATTTGTTGATTGATGATGGAAGATGAAACAGGAGTGGACTAGCACCAGGCCAAGGATGCTTTGACAGAGTCATACAGTCGACTTTGGTGCTAGGGGGTTCTCGGTAGCCCAGACGAGTTACTTGACTATGTACAGGTGTACTATTGCTTTCTCTTACATCATCATGCCTATACATTATAGTTAAGAGTGGATCTAGGATGTGATGATCTCAGACATATATCTTTATTGTATTATGTAAAACTGAGAGGCAGGTGTAATGGTGGATATGCAGTTAGTTCTTGTTGTAGTTAAGTACTCACACCACCCCCTCCGTGTTTCAGGATTTGTTATTGCTATACCTAAGGAGATTCCAGAGTTTAACCATGAGCTCTAAGGGACCGGCTCATTCCAGTGCCGATCAAGATGATGGTTAAGGCATTACTGGGAGCGGTCATCGGAATCTGCCGAGATCAACGAGTGAAAAGTCTGAGTACCGAATAAGTCGGTAGGTCTATGATATGACCGCCGCAGAGAGTCCGACGAGTGTCAACAGATCCCAGTAGGATCCAAGACTGAAACGTCTGTTGATTCTAGCCAGTGAAGCACTGGTGGAATTCGAACTCAGTGAGAACCTTGATGATTGCAAGGTAGTGAATTTCCAAGTTGATAGAAGTGACCTCTGTTACCAGTCACCATGGCCTGTTTGTTATGCTTCCGGCCCGGCTGGGTCGTCATGGGACACATTGTATATTATCATGCTTAAGTGGTGTGTACCTACAAAGGTTTACCTTAGTGAAGCCGAAACTTGATCCAGTGACCTAAGACATTGATTTACTTATTGGTGTGAACACCGGAGTGACATGCTTGATAGGGTAGGGATCTACCCCATTCCGAAGTTTTGGACATTGACAGTGTATGTTAGGATGTGATTGATACCCATCGACCAGGGTAGTTACTTGTGAATTTGTGAAGATCTATTATTCGAAGAGACAGGGGAATGGGTGAAGGGTTGTATTCACCGGATAGACTTTGCAAGTGACATTGTGTTTATGTGGAATAGGTGAAGGGTGGTATTCACCTGTTAGACTTTGCAAGTGACATTGTGTTTATGTGGAGCGAACGCTCATGGTATAGGTGACTTATCAGTGTGTCAGTCACTTACGAGACAGAAGAGCACTCAGGCTCATGAACATTAGGGTACGGTGCTACACGTACTTGTCTGCAGTTGGGAGACAGCTAGTATTCTAGGGTCGGCCCAGACTTCATCTGTAGAGTGTGGCGGTGATATAGTACGACATCAAGGGAGGATCCTTGATCACCGGCGGTGCAGTGTCGGTCAGGCAGTGGTACTACGCTTGATCAGCCCGAGAGTTGGATCACTGTAGGAAGAGGGAACTTTGGAGAGGCATCAGACCTTGGAGTTCCTGTCCACTGGAGGTTTCTGGGTGAGTCGTAACCACGACAGGACGACCGCACGAACTATAGTCACAGTCTCTATGATGAAGAAGAATCATCTGTAGATCTGCTCTTGTACATATTGTCTTATAGTCTGGCTTTCAGCCATCCTTCTCTGTGTTGCAGTTGACGTAGTTATGAATTAAATTTTGTTGTGTTAGCTATGACTTTGTGCAGTGGTATGACTTGTGTTTTGTCCGAGCCCCCTTGGGGTAGGAAACCCTAGGTTGGGGGAGAGGAGGTTCTGCTGTCCCGGCTTGTGTGGGGCCTGGTAGATGTGAAGTGCTAGTGAGGTGGTTGGAGCAAAGGCTGGGGATATTATCTATAGTAGCAAACCAGGCCAAGCCCCTGCGGTCTTGTTACACCCCCCACCCCCACACACACACACTCAATCTTGCCAGTTGTCACCAACGTCTTTAGTTTATTGTGTCTCAAAACGTGTCCAGCAAATCTTGAATGTCTAAATATAATTTGTCTAATACATTTACGATTTTCATTTCTTTCACGTAGGACTAGGACATTGACTTTTCTGCCTGTCCATGGTATTCTATGCATTTCCACACAGAAACCACAGTTCCACGGCCATATGATGTTTTCGGCTTGTTGCTTATTGTCCACTTCTCACATCTATACAAAAGTACAAGATGTACTGTCTTTTTCAGATAACTGCGTGGAATAGATCGGTTGATCTCTACACAGGAGACAGTGCCTGGAACAGATCTGATGATATCTACACATGGCACATTGCCTGGAATAGATCTGATGATCTATATACATGGGACATTGTCTTTAATAGATCCGATGGCCTGTGCACAGGGGACAGTGCCTGGAATAGATATGATGACCTCTGAATATAGGGCAACGTCTGAAATAGATCTGAAGGCTTGTACACCATGAGCTCATCTACAACATTCCAGTTGTCACTTAGTCATTAGAGGTAGCCTGCATTATATTTGTTGTAATCCAATCACGAACATTTCTTGAACACATCTCAGACACCTTCATTGGGACATGGTCTTTCTATTATTCGTTAACGTGGGCATCTGTACACGCGACTTTATTCTGTCGAGACGAGTAAATATCAGATCCATCTAACCAACAGATCTCGGGGACGTGTAGTAGCATTAGTTCCAAATGGTTCTTGGGCAATTGTTTAACCCTATTCAGGGTACGAGCCTTGTATCTTATGGACTTGAGGCAACCACATTAACCCCTCACTCACGGTTTCCATGGTGGTGTGACTAGTTAGCACAATTTAACACTCACTCTCTTTCCAGTCGATCTGCTGTTTTCACATTGCAGCGTTTGCCTTTCATGGTCAACGTTTTTATGAGCGTTTTTGTAAGAGTGACGAGAATGTAGGAACAAATAATTAGCAGGAGCAAGTAATGATTGTATGTCCCTTTCTGTCCTGATTGACGACGCAGAAGTGTTTCTTGTAAATATAACCCGTGTAAAGTTTACGTCCAGTTGCAATATAGATGCATTGAGTTGAGTTGGGTTGAGCTAAGAATTGACATCACTGCACCAAGGACATTCGTTTACGTTTTCCGGCACTTCTTTTAACATCCTGCGAAGAGAATTGTTCCCACCGCTTTCTGAATGAAAGTTTTTAGGTTCTTCCAGAATCCCTGCCAACACGCCGCTATCTCATTCTTTCTACGTACGAATCCTCAACCTGGTCCTCCACCTTCTCCACCAAGTCCCACACGTGCACGACCACATCCCTCTTGTTCATAGGCAATCTAGCACCAAGATGTGCATTCCCTGCCAGTCTATAAGCATATTCATTTCCCAGCATTACCGCATGGCCAGAGCAAAAACATCCATACAATTCTCACAATCTGTGACCTCCGAAACGATATGAACTATTCGACACGAAACATTCCTTTATCCGTGCTGCAATTCCGATGTTACTGCTTCTACTTTCATTTTCATGCTGAAGGCCGTAGCCTCATATGCCAGACTCTCCTTTTATAAAAATTGTCAATAAACCTTCGCAATGAAACATCAACCAACACGTCTGTTTCTGACCACTGACCCATCGGTGTAGATGACCATATCACCTTAATGTGTGTTACATTAGATCAAATCGTTGCACCATATACTCTGTGCGGCCCGCTGCCCATTCTCTGCACTCACGACCCAATGTTACTATTACATTGTGACAGTCCGTAATGTAATCCCGTAGTTAAATCCATTCTTTTTCGCGAATGATGGTCTCTAGATCAGGTATATATATATATATATATATATATATATATATATATATATATATATATATATATATATATATATATATATATATATATATATATATATATATATACCTGTGCCATCCATGACCTGCTTCATCGTAGTCTATGACCTTTGGCCATATCCATGGTTTCATGCAGGGGTGATCCCTTTCTGCAGCAACTCTCAGGTACCCTTTGGGTTATATGACTCTATGATAAAAAAAAAAACCGCGAATGGCATTCATTATGCACGCACATCTTCTGAATAAACTCGTGAGCAATAGTATTAGATCAACAATGTTAACTTACCCTGTTGTATACGTTACGAATAATTAACGTAGTAAATCGTAACAGAACGAATCAGTTTAGTTTGAAATTAAACACACACAAAAGATGTTATCAAAAATATGATTGCCTCTTTTAAGGATGGTGCATGATGTATATGTGTATACTTTTCGGACACAGCATACTGATATAGTTCACATACATTGTGATACTGTTCCGTCTGTCTTGATACTGTAGCTTGTGTCAGAGGATTCTATGGGCAGGCGTGCAACAACAAGTGTCCCCAGTCGTGTAAGGACAAATTGTGTAATTTTACCACCGGCATTTGTCTGGCCTGTGAGAAGGGAGTTCTGCCATACTGTGCGGGTAAGTTTGTGTGGGTGTGTCATCTTAAAACAGTATTTATTGTGATAGTTTGAAAAAGAGAAAAAGTCATGCAATGAGGATGCCTGTCTGTAACACTGTATATATACAATTACGACATCTGATGACGAAACACAACAGACAGACAGACAGACAGACAGACAGACAGAGACGGGCGGGCAGACGGGTGGGCGGGCGAGCGGACGGACGGAGGGACTGCCAGTTGGCAGGACACGAACGAACGAAGGAACGAACAAACTTTATTTTAAAAGGGTAACAAATTGGGCACACAGGCCCGTCTTACATTCGGCCCTTTCGATCACTCATCTTTCATTCATCAAATGTGCATGTTGCATTTACATAGGGGGGAAAAAACAGTGTCGAATGACTTTTGTAAGCATAAAAAATGCATATTACGCATGGTACATTCACATGAAAAAACACATTGTCAAATGAAAGTTGTAAATATAAACAGTGCATATTGCAATGTTGTGAGACACATCCCCCATCCAACCTCACACCTCGCAGCCACCCACAAATCCCTCAGCCACCCACACATCCCCACCCACCACACCCCCACCCACCCACACATACCCCCACGCACTCACACAGACTCAGGCAAACATACATGCCGCCACCAACCCAATGATCCCCCACCCACACACATTTCCCCACCCACACATACATCCCCCACCCATCCCATAACCGACACGCACATAGCCACCCACATATTCTCCACCACCCTCCCACACACCCGCAACCACCCAGCAAAACATCTTGATGATGGGCACTTGATCATGAGGGTAGTACAACGAGAGCAGTTATGAAGTAAGATGAAACAGAGAGAGTCTGATTGGAAGAGAGTTAGGGAGAGTGGCAGTAAAGGAAAATTTGAGATATAATGGAGGGATAGAGGGAGAGAGAGGGTGGAGAGATGTGGAGAGAGATGGGGTGAACGAGATGGAGAGATTGGAAGAGAGATGCAGGGAGAGGGAGAGACGCAAGAGAGAGAGAGAGAGAGAGAGAGAGAGAGAGAGAGAGTGAGCATATTGCATTTTACCAGTCTATACAGCTCAAATCAACGTAAGGTGCGGTTGTAGACCCTAATATCTCAACCCATACACCGGTCAGGTGAATTAAAAGCCTGTTTGCTTTTATTGACGTGTTACATCATATTGTTTCACAGATTGTCCTGACGGGACGTTTGGCAACAATTGCAGTAAAGAATGTCGCTCAATATGTACAGACAAGAGATGTGACTTCGACAACGGAGCATGCATTACTTGCACAAACGGACTTGATCCACCTGATTGTATAGGTACTTGGGGTATTGAACTAAACCAATGGCGTTGTAAAGATAGTCGATCATCTGCACAAATTGCAAAGCCATCGTATCAACAAATTGGTCCATTTATTAATGGTTGACATGTTGTAGCGTCTAAGGAACTAAGCATACAGTCAAGAAGACATAATTGTCATCTTTGGAATTTAGCTATGGCGATAAAAAGAAGTCATACCAGGGTGACGCTACATATACAATGTATGCGCAATAATGCGGCATACGAGACGAACGGCCTTCTAAGATGATTATGATTTCTTACGCACGTTATTCAGTTAAAAATCCACAGACTGGACAGGATGTCATATACGACGAGATTAAGAACATTGAAACATACTTACGTTTCCATACATCCATAGATGTCCTACTCTCATCTTCAGGCTCGTGTAACACAACTCTAAAGAAAAATATGAGTAGACAAAGCGAAATAATTGCAATTATATAACACGAACATAAAAGGAGAAATGATATGTGCTGAAAATAATACCAACCAGATATAGTCTGGATACATATAATTCATTGTGTGAGAGCAACCGAGAATACAAACAAAATATAATATAAATCAATCATTGCCGTAAATGCTGAAGTAAAGAAGCAGGTCAACATTATGAATCGAGAAAAGGTTGATGTCGTTACACAATCACAATGTAAATTAACATACCAATCTTTATGAAACGCTGTCATTGATATTGTCACATAATTATGTAATGCCTAGCATTTTGGCTATTCATGATTCCTGAGCAAGTTCAGTACTTTGACATTGCTTTCTGAACGACCGGGACATCAATCATTTTTTTCGAGAAAACCAGCACCGCTTGTTTCGAACCCGGGTATACGGAATTAGGAATCACGTCCGTGACGTCTTCGTCATGGAGTTCGGCTCCAGGATCATAACACGTTAGCTTTTTTAATAGACTGTCGTGTATCCGTTTAAAGTGTCGTCCCTGGAGTGAGAGGAATCAACACCCACATTATATGTTAACCCCTAATCATTATCCTGGAGAAACCACTAGAATCCGTCTACAAAACTCCGTCAGTTTATGTATACCTCTTTCTCTCTCTCTATCACTGCTGTATCATGCCCCCTCTCATTCTTCCCCAACGCAACATACTCAACAACTCTAGCTTCCAAAAATTAATAACAATTAATTTATTAAAAGAAAAGTGTAGTGTATGTGAAAAGCGTATGCGAAGAATGTGTTACGTGATCTATAATGTGGGTAGAATCGGACCCTCAGATCAATAGCACAGTCAGTTCATCCTTGCAAGGACACACCATAGCACGTTAGGTCATCACAAGACAACCTCACCGAGTGATGTATCTCTCCTGCCAGTCACTGACTTTCTTCTGTAGCTACCTGGTAATCCATCGACATGATCCTTCGAAATAGATACAGTTTATTATTTACTACTGATCATGGACCGGTTGCACACTGCACATTAAGAGTCCCTATAGTTCTTAAAATATACAAATCTCTGTACTGTGAAAATAAGTATCACTGTTGTTGGAAATAGACTTGATCCTATCTATTGTCTATAGTGTCTAAATTACAATGTTCCTTGTAATATTTCCCTGGAATCTACCACACCATGTGAATGTTACATTTTAAAGTCCTCGTGTAGTTACTAATGTTCGTATGAGGTGAGGTGTCTCAACAAACATCACCCATCCTAGGTGAACCTTAACACACTGGAATCGCTAAATGGTTTCGCTCATCTGAGCCCTTTTCCGGGGGACCCTCCTGATCATGGGCCCAGCCTAAACATTATTGAACAACTTTCTTCTTTGACGTTATTCATTTTCCGTAAGAAAAACATTTACTGTTCAACTGGTGTTCTTCCCAATCGTAGTAAACTCTCTTCACAACTCGTGTAGAGCTTCTTCGTAACTGGCAGGGAACCTGTTAGAGAAATAAAACACCGGGTGAAAGCACCAGTCACTGATCCTACCAGCTGAGTGTGGGCCAACAGCCTTGCTCAGATATTAATCAGTGAACTAAATTCTGTCATAGAGCAGATGAGCTTATCACCTACGTCCGAATCAGGTTATGACAAGGAAAGACCAATAAACAGAGTGCAGAACCCCAGTGGACACCCCACTGAAAGATCTCACTATTGGACACTTCCCCCATCTCCCAACCCATTCTTAAATCTCTCCAAATATTACCCCATTACACTATTCTCACTAGCAGAGCTAATCATCACTTCCCTACTCTATTCTCAACTAGTATAGTTAATCATCACTTCACTACTCTAGCTAGTTTTAACAAGGCTATATTAATTAGGTCTAAATACACTATCTGTAATACCTTATGCAACACCGCATCACTCCTGGATGGCATCTACAACTTGCCATAAAGACATATGTTATTTAATGTTAATTAAATCTAACACAGTAGATGCTCTCCGAATTCCTAACAGCGGTACGTAAACACGTCAGCTAACTTCAACTGTCTAGTCCACACTAACTGTAAACAAGTCAGGTTTTTGTCAAAGAGCCTGGAGTGTTCTAATGAAGTTCTTTGAAGTCAATACATCAGATGTTCCAGGGGCAGACTATCTATTTCAGAATAAGTTATCTCCCCTTTGTTTAATCAATGCAAAAGGTGTCTTCCTTGTTATGACAACCAACACAACTAGCGTGTTTCCTGCATTCTTCCGATCGGCACATCAACCTGCCTACAAATTTCCCGTCTTGTGGGGACTTTCAAAGACGACTCCACTGATTGATCTCACCGACTCCCCGTAGTAAACAACTTGTAGTTGCGAATACAGCCTGTCGCTGTTATTTTTATCATCTGATTGTAAATTACAGTGATTTCACGACATTGATAGACAGTTAAACTGGAGCTTTCGTGTTCACGTCCTTACCAAGAACATACCTCAAAAAGCCAACCAACTTGCTAAACTTCAGCTCTTCAGATTGGATATATCCAATCCAGTCTTGATTGTTGTTCCACAGTTTGGAGTGGTTTCCCTACATCTAATATGAAGCGACTTTGTTCTCTTTTTAAAAAAAAAGAGCTATACGTCTTGTTTCTAGCATAAATCACTTTGAAAGTAATAATTTTTACAGTCATCTAAGGCTTCTACCACTTCGAAAGCGTTTCCTTTGTAATAACGCCACATTAGAGAATACAATTATATCTCAAAATATCCCAGAGAATCCTCTACCGTTGATTAAATATCATGAAATGAACACCATGTGCTTAAATTTATGACATGTTTCAAAGCCTATAACATATTGTTTTCCATTTTTGTGAGGGTGCTGAAGACAGTCGCCAGTGTATGTGTGTGTGAAGTGTGCGGGTTTGTTCAAAATAGTTTCAGTGATTATGTGAAGCAGTGTGTTTGTGACTAAATGCGTGAATGTGTGAGTGTGTGTGTGTATGTGTGTGTGTGTGTGTGTGTGTGTGTGTGTGTGTGTGTGTGTGTGTGTGTGTGTATTTATGTGTGCAGGAACGTAAACATAATCACATCACATGCAATTCCATATTATTTGTGTATTTTCATATTTCATATTTTTATTCTGTCTGCCACTTGATTTCACCATGCACTGTATGGAAACTATTGCATTGCTATATCAGTTTTAGCTAACACTATCCTGTTGCATTAATATACATTAAGATATACAATGAGTGAGTGAGTGTGAATTAGAGATTGAGTATAACATGTCTAACATATTATTTCCATTTTTGTGTGGATGTTCATGGCAGTTGTAAATGCATGGATGCGAACGTGTGGGTGTCTGTGTATGTGTAAGAGTATATATGTATGTATATATGGATGCATACATGCATGCAAGAAAAAGAATAGAATAAGGAATAAGATTCAAGGTTCCGAAGATAGGGATTTAAATTATTATTGTCCAGGAAGAAATATCATTTCCAATACCATAAAATTGAATGAACCCCTAGGATGTCACAGAAACAGTGGATGTGCAAACTAAGTTTACGCAGACTGAACAAATAAATCACGAACTATACAATTATACCTCTTTAATGTTACGACTGTAGAGTTGCAGGGACAACTAATGTGCATACAAACATTGAAGTTCAATAACACATACAACAGATAATTGTGGTCTAATATCAACCAACCAACAACAACAACAAGCCAGTTACCATACTTCTGCTCTCTAGGCCCAGTCCGTAGGGTACTCCAAAGATCACAATTTGATGCTCACCCCTAGGCTGAGTTGACTGCGATACAACAAAGACTTATGACAATAAGACACTACAACAACACAAGTTAAATACCAACATCTAAGAATTGTGACAATAAGCAAGAACAAGTCGCCTTATATTGCGACTGTAATAGAAGCCCAGAAGTGCACTGACGATACAGTCAGCCACAACTGCAGCACAAGGAAAATAACATCTGATTGTTAGTGTTAAAGCATCAGTACATACATGAATCAATACATACATACATCATAATGCATGAATAACCAATGTCTATTTCCTTACCTTTATCCTTCAGGGTGATTAATTCTATACTTGATGTAACAATCACTGATGCATTATAATCACCAAAGTTACCATCCTCTGCAGTTGTACCACTGCTATCATAAGATAACACTTGATGTTGTCTGAACTGATAATCATTTACTGCCATACTCTCAGCCTGTCATGGGTTTCCGTGGCACAGCATTTACTTACAAAATGCCTCCAATACAGTGGACCTATACACCAGTGATGAAAACTTAGGTCTGACCTGCCAGCTATAAACATATTTAACTATGCAATTCAACAACTACACATACACCTGTATTTCTATTCCGGTCGATCAGCAGAACGAATTTGCATCACCCTCTTCATCTTCTAGAGACCTCAGCTTAAGTGAGCTTGCATCTAGCCTGGCGCCAACAATCTACTCCTGAAATGTCCATGGCTGTATAAAGCAGCTGCATATCATAATGACACCAATATAACACGATACAGCTTACCAATTCTGATATTACAAACTGATGTCAACCATTGTTGTGTAAGGCCAACCACAACTAGAGGACTGTTCTTTGTGACTGGACAGTAGATGTCAAGTTATCTTCTCTCTTCTCAATTCATTCTGTGGTACACCGGCTCTAAATGTGCCTTGACTACGCTTCATGTCGCATAACAAATATATATATATATATATATATACACATTTTGGGAAAAGGTGGTACGTAGCAGTATATCACACACTCTCCATCATACGACAAACACCAACTTTGTCTGCAGATTAAACCTTTGTCATATGATTCTATTAACAATCTGATTCATCTCCCAGCAGAAACACCAACGCATTCTTGTCTCGGATGTGATGTCGATTTCAACTATAGCTAAATGATAAATTCCCTTAAAGTGTGGCCATACTGGTGAATCTGCCATATGGTATTGCATAACTTTAGTATTTTAGCACATAATAGTGATGCATTAACTCAATATCTGGGCACCTACTGTTAGCGCCATATACAATTTCAGTCATTTGTTTCTCTGTTACTAATCACAAGCCTTAACCACATGGCTTAACCACATGGCTTAACCATTACCGCATCATTGATACAGGATAATCATGTACATTATCTTCCTGCTGTATAAATATTATAAATAGTACATACATAATAATGATTGTCATCACTCACTGTTTTATGGAGTATTCATCCGCAGCAATCAATCACAAAATATGCAATCATGCACCTGCATTGGTGGTACCATTGTGTGGTCTAGCATAGTTTCAGTTTTTACAACATTTGCTATTAAATTATATATTTTGTATCTCACCCCACATTTATGTTAGCTTGAGATATTTACTTCTGACACATTGAAGAGCATCATTGTATATTGCCAGTTCATATATAGATCTACAACAGAGGTTCCCAAACCACGGCCCGCGGGCCACCTGTGGCCCGCCAGCTGTCAGAAAGTGGCACGCGAGGCCTCGTTATTTATTATAATTTAATAATTTCAAAAATGCACTCAACTAGCGATAATTTGCGCCTGTTCAGTTCGCAACGAAACGTTATGAAGATCCTATATCCCAGCCTTGTCGACCAATCAGAGTGCACAAAACCTTCAGCACGAAGTAATTGATTTGAAATGCAATTCTGCACTGAGATGTAAATTTCTGGAGCTACCTCCTTCATCTTCAGCTGATCATATGATTTCAGTCTGGGGACTATTGCCTGTCGGACAATTTGAATACTTGCGTTCATTCGCCCAAAGACACATTTGTCGTTTTGGTTCGACTTACAGATGCGAGCAGTCATTTTCCGCAATGACCGTTATAAAGAACAAACAACCTTCCAGACTCACCGACAGTAACCTAGCTGCGCTTATGACTTTGGGCACGACAGATTTGTGCCCAGACATTGATAAACTGGCATCTGAACTTAAGTAACTGGTTATGAAGAACAATTACAATTGTAAATTAATTACATTAATAGCCATTTTCGAAACTTATTTAACATTTATTGTTAAATGAACTTTTGATTTTAAACCAAAAAATGACCGCAGTGTAGTACTAACACTGACTGCCTTTAAAGTTTTAGAATTTTGTTGACGAAAGTTAAGAAAGGTAAGAATGATATAGCACGACTTTTATAATTTTATAACGTTATGGCCCGCTTAACTACCGAAAATAGTAGATATGGCCCTCTGCTTGAAAAACTTGGGAACCACTGATCTACAACCAACACTGACAACAACTGAAGACACATTGATGCGCGTCATTTTATGCTGCCAGTTCATCTATAGATTTACAACCAGCACTGACAACAATTGAAGACACATTGAAGCGCGTCATTTTATACTGCCAGTATATCGGCAGATCTACAACCAGCATGGCAACAACTGAAGCCACATTCTGTGTAACCACGGGAGTCTCAGTAGCATAAAGGCCAGCCGCTCACCTGCCCAGCCCGAGGTTATGGGTTCAAACGTGCACCGGGTGCTGATGTAAAATTAACCTGTGCTTCCATGTAGAACTAAGTATTTCCAGGACGAGACTTGGGAAGTAAAGGCGCTCAGCAATAAACCGACCGCGTCCCTTATCCCACACGACGAGTGTCGATTGGTCTATACCAAATAAGGGTCTAGAGCACTAAATGATCAAACCGTGTAACAGGATGGTTGACAGTGCTTGCTATGTAACAGCATACATTCACGCCGACAAACATATGATGGCTGTGGAAATGTGCTTCCTGGGGAGAATGCAAAGAATATCAGACAGGAAAACCAATGACCAATTCCTGCAAGAAACAAATGAAAAATGTAAAGTGATTAGAGAAATTAGTCGTAGACAGCCACATTATGTTGGACACGTTATGAGAAGAAATAAATTGGAGAACTTGGTGGCAACTAGCAAGATTGAGGGGAAAAGAACAAATGAAAGGCAGAGAAGTAAATACCTAGATGGCTTCACCACGTTGTATGGTTGAGACAAGAGCACAGAACTGCTCCACGACTCTGGTGATCGTGTGAGATGGTGAAACACGACCGCCCACGCTTGTCGGCATGGCACAGTATGAACCACACACATGATCATTGACGTTTAGATTGTTGAATGACGTATTGTCTCAATATCATGTCTCTTTTAGACTGTCGGATCGGTCGTTATGGCAGCAACTGTACAAAAATATGTGCCATCTACTGTAAAGATCAAGAGTGCTACGTTGTATCTGGGGTATGTAAGGCTTGCAGGAACAAACTGAACCCACCCAGCTGTAACGGTAAGATGATGGCATCCTCAACGGTTTTATTCTTTCATAACACACATTCTTATACATGTAATCGTTCCCATGGATGAACCATAAGCTTCCAGTTCACGACCAAGCAGGGCTTTCAGTTGTCTGACGTGTCGTGCTAAAGCCGCGCGTGAAATATTCACATAATCCCCCTTCTTCTTATTTGCCCGAAATTGTTGTATTGCACCTAGTTGAGTTGTACCAATTGACAGCAGAGCTGGGATATCTGCGCCTATCGGCCGACATATCCGACTTCTTCAGGTATGTGTTGACCGGATGACCGTCACGGAGACATGGTCCAAGCCACGGGACTGATCTCTTGGCAAGTTTACGTTCAGTAGTTTGCCGTTGCTTTCTTAGCGACCGGCTCACATACCATTTCATAAAAAAAACAACAACACCAAAGCAATGAGGTCTTCTGCAAAATCACCCGAAGCTGTGTTACTAAAGCGGTATGCGTGAATACGACCTTGCGTCAGTAACTCGTTCGCCCACATAAATCCACATCGTTAACAATACCATTGTCGATCTTCTTGTTTGTCTACTCTGTCTGTTATTTCAGTAAGCACACCTCCGTCCACCGTCTATCTTGTCTGTTATTTCAGGCAGCACACCTCCTTCCACCGTTCTGTCTAAATGACTGTGTCATTTAATATGGCCACCATATGTCAGTTGCTGAGACACGAGGTTTTTGTGAGTCAGTTTTCCTTTAATTTCAGATCCTGTAGAATAGGATCATGTTTCTTCTTTCCTGTCTTCGCACTTCTAACATCGTGCCTGTTACATGTAAGTTCAGATCTGGTAGAATAAATAATGTTTCTTCTATCTTGTCTTCACACTTCCAAGATCGTGTCTGTTATAATTAAGTTTAGATCTTATAGAATAGCATCATGTTTCTTTTATCTTGTCTACGCACTTCTAAGATAGTGTCAGTTAAATTTGAAATCAGATATTGTACAATAGCATCATGTTTCTTCTTTCTTGTCTACGCACTTGTAAGAACGTAACCGCTACATTTAAGTTCAGAATCCTTTTTTAAGAAGCCATGGCTGACATTTGTACGTTACCACACATAGGGCATGGGCTTAATTTTTGACAAGGGCCCTTGATAATTCTATACTGTGGTGTGTGATGTAACTTTCTCCTACAAGTGTGACTAAATCGATGGTATTACACGTAATATGAGTATATCATGGGCCGTCGTTTATGGCGAAGAGGTAGACAAAGCGAATCGCAATCCCGCATACTTCTTTAGAAATCATGTGCACTGTATTTGGAAGCAGGCAGCCTTGTCTTAATTTGTTACTATGATTATTTTGAGTATACACTGAGTAAATTGGGCTGGGATGTTCACAAATTATACAAGAGTGAAACTGTCTTTGACAAGTTAGTTAGTTAGTTAGTCTTTCCTCTTGAGCCTAAGGCGGCACATAGGGCAGAAGTCCTGACTCTCCATGCTTGGCGGTTCGCTGCTACCTGTTGTAGATCTTGGATATTTACTTGGCCATTGAATGAGCCTTCTCTAATGATGGTTCTACGCAGGGTCTCTCTTGGTCTTCCCCGTTTTCTTTTCCCTACTGGTGACCATATGAGGGCTTGGTAGGGGAGTCTTGTTTTGTCCATTCTGAGTACATGGCCGATGTAGTTCCAACGGCGTCTTCTTATGAAATTGGATACTGTATCTTGCTTAGTCTCTTGTCTTATTTGCGAATTGGTTCTGAAGTCTGTCCAGTGGATGTTTAGAAGTCTTCTAAGACATATGTTCTCAAAATTGTCTAATTTTTTATCTAGAGCTACCGTTGATTTCCAACTTTCACATCCATACGTTAACACTGGAATCACACAAGAGTTGAAGATTTTAAGTTTTGTGTGTTTTCTGAGTTACTTTGACTTCCAGATGTTTGACAGTTTATTGAAGGCACTAGATGCCAGTGCGATTCTAGATGATATTTCTGGTGTTGAGTCCCCTGTAGATATCATTTTGCTTCCTAGGTATGTGAAGCTGTTGACTTTTTCAAGAACGTAGCTTTGACAAGGCAACGACTTATTTATTATCCAGAAAAAGATGGAGTTAAAATGTTCATACTAAACAATATAAATATGTCACTTGGGTGTTTGATGTGGAGAATGGATGTTTGTTTCGTAGTATGGCCGTTTGTTGTTTAGAACGAACGAACTAACGAACGTTTCAAAGGATGAGAAACTGGGCACGCAGGCCGGGAGAATGAGTATTTGATGTGCAGAATGGATGTTTCCTTTTGAGATTGGATGTTTAATTTGGAGATTGAATGTATGTTGTGTAGGATGCGTGTGTGATGTGAATAATTGGTGTGTAATGTGTTTGTGTTTTCATGATATTTTTGTGTGTAGAATATGTGTGTGGTGTGTACAATTGGTGAGTGTTGTATAGAAATGATGTTTGTTGTGTATAATGTGTGTTTGTTGTATCGAATGTTTTTTTTTTTCGTAGACAGGATCTGTATTGTATAGAAACGACGTGTGTTCTATAGAAATGATGTTTGTTGTGTAGAATATGTGTGTGGTGTGTAGAATTCGTGTGTGTTGTATAGAAATGATGTTTGTTGTGTAGAATGTACGTGTGGTGAATGCAAGTTTGCAGAACACACGCCTACCTCCGAGTTAACGCAAACACACAACATCCACTGCACAGTGAAATTATGAAGGTGAAGGGCAGCAGGTTAAAAAGAGGACGGTCGTGGATGTGTCAAGCCGAATACATTCTTCAACATGTGTGTTCACTTGAGGACTTAGAACCTGGCGAGGAATGGGTACAAGTGCCAAACGATTTCTGCACATCCTTTTCAGTTTGCATCCAACTAGATAGAAAATGCAGACAAGAAAATCCGACTGCTTTGGAGGCTGAAGTACAAGCGTCGATTTTCTAGAATCCGCTAGACGGTGATGCTGTCATCTACACAGATGGGTCGGTCGTCCGACATGTGAGAAGCTCATGGGCCTTTACGGCTCGTGACGGAGGGAGAATTGAGAAGGAGGACTCTGGTGCTTTCACTGAAACCACAAGTAGCCTGACTATGGAAGTCATGGCAGTAAGTAAAGCAATAACATGGCTCGAGACACAGACATTCACTAGGGCATGTTTCCTTAGCGACTCAATGAGCATGATCAAGAGAATAGAGGTGGAGTGGATCCGAAGAGAATGGTTGATGTCTCTAGAGCGATCTCGGCTGGCAAAGAATAGTTTCATTTTTGTGCCAGGGCATGCAATAGTACAAGGAAAAGAGCGGGCTGTCAAGCTCGCAGGTGAGGCTACTGTGGAGGGCGGACGCGCCAAAGACTAGGCTAACATTCTGAATGCTCTACGAGAAGCAAGACTTTTGCGTGAATCAAGTGATGACTGTGAATCTACAACCACGGCCAGACTGCGAGAACAACAAATTAAAAGAGGGGTGTCCAAACAAGAACACTACGCAGGAAGCCAAAGAAGATTGATAAACCAACACAGAACTGGTGTCGTTAGCCGCTACACGCTGCGGGATTTGCTGAGTAGGGGAACGGAGCACTTATGGACTGAATGGTTCGATATGCAATGAGGATGATCTGTCGACTAACTAACTAACTAACATACGTATGGTGTGCAGAATTGGTGTATGTTGTATAGAACGGATTTTTGTTGCGTAGAATGGGTGTTTGTTGTATCGAATGATTTTTCTTTTTGCGGAGACTGGATCTATGTTGTATAGAAACGATGTGTGTTGTGTATAATGGATATTTGTTGTAAACCTAGTCACTGTGTGTTGTCTGCTTGTGTTTTCTATCCAGAATGAAGGACTTTGGGAAAATGCTACAGACGGATCGGCGAACAAATCTCATGAAGATGCATTAAATATCAACGGTCAAGGGCACTTCTATGCGTCTTAAGGCGCATCGAGTATATGATGTTAGATGCATATTTGTATATAGCAGTTGACACCCGTGGGTAATGCGCCCAGAATCAACGTCAATTGCTGGAGCATACAATAATACAAGCAATACCGAATCATTATTTCAAAAGCTGAAGCGGATATACTTGTTGTGATCGCCTATGCCTTCACTAAACCAGATAACTGAAAAAAGAAGATAAGATTTTAGATTTTCTTGTCCGCACAGGAACTTGTTATTGGGATGCCGCGTGCGCGCAATAGCTAGCTCATTCACTGCCGAGAGGATGGTGTGTGTGTGTGTGTGTGTGTGTGTGTGTGTGTGTTCGAATCCAATGACAAGGAAGGATATTTGTTCTATTGACATGGCCTCTCTGCTCGACCCGGCATACACCGGGTGCCAGGAAGTCTCTTGCGAAGTTAACCAGGCAGTCAGTAAACTGCCCGTGTACATGCAGACAGGCAGTCAGTAAAGGGTCTGTGTACATGCAGTCAGGCAGTCAGTAATGGGCCTGTGTACATGCAGTCAGGCAGTCAGTAATGGGCCTGAGTGCATGCAGTCAGGCAGTCAGTAAAGCTAAAGGGCCTGTGTACATGCAGTCAGGCAGTCAGTAATGGGCCTGTGTACATGCAGTCAGGTAGTCAGTAATGGGCCTGAGTGCATGCAGTCAGGCAGTCAGTAAAGCTAAAGGGCCTGTGTACATGCAGTCAGGCAGTCAGTAATGGGCCTGTGTACATGCAGTTAGGCAGTCAGTAAAGGGCCCGTGTACATGACGTCAGACAGTCAGACAGTCAGTAAAGGACCCGTGTACATGACGTCAGACAGTCAGACAGTCAGTAAACTGTCCGTGTACATGACGTCAGACAGTCAGGAAGTCAGTAAAGAGCCTGTGTACATGACGTCAGACAGTCAGACAGACAGTAAAGGGCCCGTGTACATGACGTCAGACAGTCAGACAGTCAGTAAAGGACCCGTGTACATGACGTCAGACAGTCAGACAGTCAGTAAACTGTCCGTGTACATGACGTCAGACAGTCAGTAAAGGGCCCGTGTACATGACGTCAGACAGTCAGACAGTCAGTAAAGGGTCCGTGTACATGACGTTAGACAGTCAGACAGTCAGTAAAGGGTCCGTGTACATGACGTCAGTCAGGCAGTCAGTAAGGGCGCGTGTACATGACGTCAGTCAGACAGTCAGTAATGGGCTTGTGTACATGATGTCAGACAGTCAGGCAGTCAGTAAAGGGCCCGTGTACATGATGTCAGACAGTCAGGCAATCAGTAAAGGGCCCGTGTACATGATGTCAGACAGTCAGGCAGTCAGTAAAGGGCCCGTGTACATGATGTCAGACAGTCAGGCAGTCAGTAAAGGGCCCGTGTACATGATGTCAGGCAGTCAATAATGGGCCTGTGTACATGCAGTCAGGCAGTCAGTAATGGGCCTGAGTGCAGGCAGTCAGTAAAGCTAAAGGGCGTGTTTACATGCAGTCAGGCAGTCAGTAATGGGCCTGTGTACATGCAGTCAGGCAGTCAGTAATGGGCCTGTGTACATGCAGTCAGGTAGTCAGTAATGGGCCTGAGTGCATGCAGTCAGACAGTCAGTAAAGCTAAAGGGCCTGTGTACATGCAGTCAGGCAGTCAGTAATGGGCCTGTGTACATGCAGTTAGGCAGTCAGTAAAGGGCCCGTGTACATGATGTCAGACAGTCAGGCAGTCAGTAAAGGACCCGTGTAAATGACGTCAGACAGTCAGGCAGTCATTAAAGGCCCGTGTACATGACGTCAGACAGTCAGGCAGTCAGTAAAGGACCCGTGTACATGATGTCAGACAGTCAGGCAGTCAGTAAACTGTCCGTGTACATGATGTCAGACAGTCAGGCAGTCAGTAAAGGACCCGTGTACATGACATCAGACAGTCAGACAGTCAGTAAACTGTCCATGTACATGACGTCAGACAGTCAGTAAACTGTCCGTGTACATGACGTCAGACAGTCAGACATTCAGTAAACTGTCCGTGTACATGACGTCAGACAGTCAAGCAGTCAGTAAAGGGCCCGTGTACATGACGTCAGACAGTCAGACAGTCAGTAAAGGACCCGTGTACATGACGTCAGACAGTCAGACAGTCAGTAAACTGTCCGTGTACATGACGTCAGACAGTCAGGAAGTCAGTAAAGAGCCTGTGTACATGACGTCAGACAGTCAGACAGACAGTAAAGGGCCCGTGTACATGACGTCAGACAGTCAGACAGTCAGTAAAGGACCCGTGTACATGACGTCAGACAGTCAGACAGTCAGTAAACTGTCCGTGTACATGACGTCAGACAGTCAGTAAAGGGCCCGTGTACATGACGTCAGACAGTCAGACAGTCAGTAAAGGGTCCGTGTACATGACGTTAGACAGTCAGACAGTCAGTAAAGGGTCCGTGTACATGACGTCAGTTAGGCAGTCAGTAAGGGCGCGTGTACATGACGTCAGTCAGACAGTCAGTAATGGGCTTGTGTACATGATGTCAGACAGTCAGGCAGTCAGTAAAGGGCCCGTGTACATGATGTCAGGCAGTCAATAATGGGCCTGTGTACATGCAGTCAGGCAGTCAGTAATGGGCCTGAGTGCATGCAGTCAGGCAGTCAGTAAAGCTAAAGGGCCTGTTTACATGCAGTCAGGCAGTCAGTAATGGGCCTGTGTACATGCAGTCAGGTAGTCAGTAATGGGCCTGTGTACATGCAGTCAGGTAGTCAGTAATGGGCCTGAGTGCATGCAGTCAGGCAGTCAGTAAAGCTAAAGGGCCTGTGTACATGCAGTCAGGCAGTCAGTAATGGGCCTGTGTACATGCAGTTAGGCAGTCAGTAAAGGGCCCGTGTACATGATGTCAGACAGTCAGGCAGTCAGTAAAGGACCCGTGTAAATGACGTCAGACAGTCAGGCAGTCATTAAAGGCCCGTGTACATGACGTCAGACAGTCAGGCAGTCAGTAAAGGACCCGTGTACATGATGTCAGACAGTCAGGCAGTCAGTACACTGTCCGTGTACATGATGTCAGACAGTCAGGCAGTCAGTAAAGGACCCGTGTACATGACATCAGACAGTCAGACAGTCAGTAAACTGTCCATGTACATGACGTCAGACAGTCAGACAGTCAGTAAACTGTCCGTGTACATGACGTCAGACAGTCAGACATTCAGTAAACTGTCCGTGTACATGACGTCAGACAGTCAAGCAGTCAGTAAAGGGCCCGTGTACATGACGTCAGACAGTCAGGCAGTCAGTAAAGGACCCGTGTACATGATGTCAGACAGTCAGGCAGTCAGTAAACTGTCCGTGTACATGATGTCAGACAGTCATGCAGTCAGTAAAGGACCCGTGTACATGACGTCAGACAGTCAGACAGTCAGTAAACTGTCCGTGTACATGACGTCAGACAGTCAGACAGTCAGTAAACTGTCCGTGTACATGACGTCAGACAGTCAGACAGTTAGTAAACTGTCCGTGTACATGATGTCAGACAGTCAGACAGTCAGTAAAGGACCCGTGTACATGACGTCAGACAGTCAGACAGTCAGTAAAGGACCCGTGTATATGACGTCAGACAGTCAGACAGTCAGTAAACTGTCCGTGTACATGACGTCAGACAGTCAGGCAGTCAGTAAAGGACCCGTGTTCATGATGTCAGACAGTCAGACAGTCAGTAAAGGGTCCGTGTACATGATGTCAGACAGTCAGACATTCGGTAAAGATCCTGTGTACATGACGTCAGACAGTCAGGCCATCAGTAAAGGGCTTCTGTACATGACGTCAGACAGTTAGGCAGTCAGTAAAAGGCTTCTGTACATGACGTCAGACAGTTAGGCAGTCAGTAAAGGGCCCGTGTACATGCAGTCAGACATTCGGTAAAGGTCCTGTGTACATGCCATCATTCCCTTCGGATATATGGTGCTGGATCTATTTGTGTACAGACCAACCGGCCCTCGGTGACTGATGGGTTTCAGTATCACACCGACCCGCCATACTTTCCTAGACATTTCCTGGTATCTATTTTAAGCTGGGTCGACCTTGGAGCTAAGATCAAGTTACAGAAGAGAAATAAAAGTTGAATCCTCCCTGAGACGGATGGAACCAGTGACCACAGTGTCGGCAGCCACTACTCCCCCGCTACTCCCCAAGGAGATGAGCTGAGTCAAGAAGCGGATATTCACATGAACGCTCCGTCCTCATCTTCAACAGCCAGTGCAGAGCCCCAATACGGATGGCACGAGTATCAGCATGAATACGAGTATGTGTCTGTCTGCATTTCCTTGGTGTCCTGAGTAAGTCCCCAAACAGGCAGGCATGATATTAATCCATCGCCCACATAATGCAGAATATTCCCTGCTTCTGTGTCAGTCGAGACAAGAACAAGAGACCTTGAGAGCTTTATTGAGCGAATCATGATATATGGAAGAGAATCAGGGACAATTAGCAGAAATCTGAGGAACTATGTGGAGGATGCCTAGATGAGGTATTATTATTGGAGACAAGTGAGAACGTGGTGGATGGACAGACACTATAATGAAATTAACCTCACAAATAGACTGGTTTGAAAGAAAAGGCATTCGGAAATCTTTGGCCAATTCAGAAGATGGTGTATCTCGTGACATCGAGAGGGGGAGGGGCATGGAAAGAGAATGCTGGGCAGTTTGATATTGTGGCATTGCTGATCATCAGTATTCAAAATTGTTGGCAGTACACGAGGCAGAAGGATGCAGACAGACATGATCACTAACGCCACACGACATGGGCTATGAGAAGAAGAAGATAATTAGAAACAAAGGATGCTGAGAAATATTCTATATATGGCTCTGTGTCCGACAAGACCACTGTCTATTGCAGACTGTCCGCACGGAACATACGGCTACAAATGTTTATATCAGTGTCCGGACTTCTGTAAGGACAGGATATGTGAGCTGGAAACTGGATTGTGTATCGCCTGTGCAAACAGACACGACCCACCTGAATGTAACGGTAAGGATCTCTATGTTGTTTCGAACGGGGTCATTGCATATTTGGCATTCCCATAGGTGATCAATCCTCGAAGCAGCAGCTGTCCAAGGCTTCAGTGTTCTAATAAAGAGATGGTTATGGTATCCTTTCTCTCTCCCTTGAGGCAGCATTGCCGTGTTTGACTCCCAATACGTATAGTCGGGCTCGCGTCGAAGTCTTGTCTGTATCCATTAGCCTTGTCAGTACTGAGTTGATTATATCTGCCATGCCCACGCTTCTTCCCGTGTATTGATGCACTATTTGCCGGCTGATCTACGCGTTCATTACCTTTCACTCCGACATGTCCCGAAGTATACATCCAGGTGAGTGATACATGCACGTCTTCCGAATGTTGTCTATCCAGTCTGAGTTGAGACTGCCGGTTACGATTGTCTGTAGCATACTAACGAGTCTGACATGATTATGACGTTTGTGACTTCCAGTGATGCTGCCCATGATCATCTCCATAGTCAAGCCTGGTGTAATTATATTTAATGCGCCGCTATCCTTGCTGATTGTTCTCCCCATCTAGTGAGAAGTGTTAAGTCTATGCTGCCATAACAATGCGTTGTACCACCTTTGTAGTATCATTGGTGTAGTGTGAGCGTGGAAGTTGTACGGCAATGCGAGGATTGATGTAGACAAGATCGTATGATTCTCTTCACGGAGCCGGTTATATGGGTAGACTTCGGGGGTGGAGTGGCTTAGTGGTCATACGCCCGTCTCTGGCTGGAGCAGATATGGGAAGAGTCACAATGTGAATAGAAGGGAAATGACTGGGCAATTAATATAGTAGCTACTCTGGTGTGGCCACTAAGTAGGCAATGTCAAGGACCCGTCTATATACGGTAACGTACAATGTGCGTATGGTGCTCTATCCAGATGGACGAGGTTAAGTCAATAAGTCAGTCACAAATGGCTGTAGAAAAATAACTAAATATGATAACAGCTTGAAATCAGTTTATTTTTATACATTCATTGTCCCTTTATTTCTCAACATGCCTTCCACGCATGTGAAGTGAAAACGTGATTTGTAGAAAACAGAGCACGAAGTTCAATGCAGCCGGTTTGGGAAGACTGATAAAACGATAGAATAAGTACATCAATGTTGGTGAATATTATGTTGAGAAATAAAGGGACAATGTATGTATAATAATAAACTTGTTTCAAGTTGTTATCATATTTAGTTGTTTTTCTAAAGCCATTGGTGTCTGACTTATTGACTTCCCCTCGTATATCGACCAATCGGCACTCTGTCAATGACTGATTGCTATCTAGCATGCTGACTTGATTCCCCATGGCATTGGCTGGTACCAGTGGTAAACTGGGCTGACCTGAGAGACCATGCAAAAGATGTAAACGTACATAATGCAACCCGTACTCCACAGGCCGACAGGCGATCATCAAGCCACTAGACTAGGGCACCCCCAGCCACTAGATTAGGTCATTCCCGAAACACACGGAAGACTTGCAGTGGGAGAAATCTGTCGTTGCTGGGTGCAGCGCTAACACCGTTACACATGTGTAGGCCTGAATGTATGAAGGATAACGTCACATGTGTGTAGGCCTGAATGTATGGAGGATAACGTCACATGTGTGTAGGCCTGAATGTATGGAGGATAACGTCACACATGTGTAGGCCTGAATGTATGGAGGATAACGTCACATGTGTGTAGGCCTGAATGTATGGAGGATAACGTCACACATATGTAGGCATGAATGTATGGAGGATAACGTCACACACATGTAGGCCTGAATGTATGGAGGATAACGTCACATGTGTGTAGGCCTGAATGTATGGAGGATAACGTCACATGTGTGTAGGCCTGAATGTATGAAGGATAACGTCACACATGTGTAGGTCTGAATGTATGGAGGATAACGTCACACATGTGTAGGTCAGAATGTATGGAGGATAACGTCACACATGTGTAGGTCTGAATGTATGGAGGATAACGTCACACATGTGTAGGTCTGAATGTATGGAGGATAACGTCACATGTGTGTAGGCCTGAATGTATGGAGGATAACGTCACATGTGTGTAGGCCTGAATGTATGGAGGATAACGTCACACATGTGTAGGCCTGAATGTATGAAGGATAACGTCACGTGTGTGTGTGGGCCTGAATGTATGAAGGATAACGTCACACACGTGTAGGCCTGAATGTATGGAGGATAACGTCACACACGTGTAGGCCTGAATGTATGGAGGATAACGTCAGACACGTGTAGGCCTGAATGTATGGAGGATAACGTCACACACGTGTAGGCCTGAATGTATGAAGGATAACGTCACATGTGTGTAGGCCTGAATGTATGGAGGATAACGTCACACATATGTAGGCCTGAATGTATGAAGGATAACGTCACACGTGTGTGGGCCTGAATGTATGGAGGATAACGTCACACACGTGTAGGCCTGAATGTATGGAGGATAACGTCACACACGTGTAGGCCTGAATGAATGGAGGATAACGTCACACACGTGTAGGCCTGTATGTATGAAGGATAACGTCACATGTGTGTAGGCCTGAATGTATGGAGGATAACGTCACATGTGTGTAGGCCTGAATGTATGGAGGATAACGTCACACATATGTAGGCCTGAATGTATGAAGGATAACGTCACATGTGTGTGGGCCTGAATGTATGAAGGATAACGTCACACACGTGTAGGCCTGAATGTATGGAGGATAACGTCACACACGTGTAGGCCTGAATGTATGGAGGATAACGTCACACACGTGTAGGCCTGAATGTATGGAGGATAACGTCACATACGTGTAGGCCTGAATGTATGGAGGATAACGTCACACACGTGTAGTCATGAATGTATGGAGGATAACTTCACACACGTGTAGGCCTGAATGTATGAAGGATAACGTCACATGTGTGTAGGCCTGAATGTATGGAGGATAACGTCACACACGTGTAGGCCTGAATGTATGGAGGATAACGTCACACACGTGTAGGCCTGAATGTATGAAGGATAACGTCACATGTGTGTAGGCCTGAATGTATGAAGGATAACGTCACATGTGTGTAGGCCTGAATGTATGAAGGATAACGTCACATGTGTGTAGGCCTGAATGTATGAAGGATAACGTCACATGTGTTTAGGCCTGAATGTATGAAGGATAACGTCACATGTGTGTAGGCCTGAATGTATGAAGGATAACGTCACATGTGTGTAGGCCTGAATGTATGAAGGATAACGTCACATGTGTGTAGGCCTGAATGTATGAAGGATAACGTCACATGTGTGTAGGCCTGAATGTATAAAGGATAACGTCACATGTGTGTAGGCCTGACTGTATGAAGGATAACGTCACTCACGTGTGTAGGCCTGAATGTATGGATGATAACGTCACACACGTGTAGGCCTGAATGTATGAAGGATAACGTCACATGTGTGTAGGCCTGAATGTATGAAGGATAACGTCACATGTGTGTAGGTCTGAATGTATGGAGGATAACGTCACACACGTGTAGGCTGAATGTATGGAGGATAACGTCACACACGTGTAGGCCTGAATGTATGAAGGATAACATCACATGTGTGTAGGCCTGAATGTATGAAGGATAACGTCACATGTGTGTAGGCCTGAATGTATGAAGGATAACGTCACACACGTGTAGGCCTGAATGTATGGAGGATAACGTCACACACGTGTAGGCCTGAATGTATGAAGGATAACATCACACGTGTGTAGGCCTGAATGTATGGAGGATAACGTCACACATGCATAGGCCTGAATGAATGAAGGAATACGTCACACATATGTAGGCCTGAATGTTTAGTTTAGTTTATTCGACGGATAAACATCACTGCACACCGGTGTAACCCATAAGTGCGCCGATCTACTCCTAACTCAAGCCTGAGTCCGGAGATTCTCAGCTCAGTGCACGAACTCCGTAGCACCGGTGAGGCATGAATACATGGAGGAATACGTCACATAATGTATCATCATCGCCGTCACACTTAGTATCATCACGTAAAAGGAAGAATGGGTCAATTATTTAGACATGCGAGTTCCATTGAACTGTGTTGGTTTATAAACACACAGAAACACATATCATACACTTCACATGTTGTATCATCTTAAACTTATCACACTATACCATCATAACCACTACACATATATCATTACACGTTAGCCTTCCATCTGTCATTTACTGCCTATAATACAGCGGTTCTCAACCTTTTTTGGCCCATGCCCCCTTAACCATATGTTCAGAACGTCACCCCCCCCCCTCCTTTCGAATTTCCTACCTATAAATTTCCCCACCCACCCACCCTTACACACACAGTGTACATAAAAATGGAAACTAAATTTAATAACACATACTAGAACAAATCTAGACATCTACATGAAACGTGATTTGTGGGTCTACTTACGTTATAAAACGAATTTCATTAGGGCGGGAAGTACACAACCGTAAAATCTAGAGGGAAAAACAATATCGAGTAACTAGTTATTGTAGTAATGCGATCTTGAAATAATGTCAATTCCCCTCTGTGTAGCTCGTTGTCCTTGGAGGAAGGTGGACTCCACAAGCACATCCTATATATATCCTTTCTACTTCTATTATATTGCCTGACATATGTCTACACTCCTCCGTTCTGTCTACTCTTCACAATATCTCACTCTCACTTATTCTCCCCCCCCCCCTCTCTCTCTCTCACATACACCGACAACATTACTTTCCACAATTAATAACAGATTTATTAATTAAAGGTATGTATGGTGTAGGTATGGATAGTGTCTATGTAGTTGGTATGTTCTTCTAGTGTGGATGCCAGATAAGATGTTGATAGATAGTCTCCGTGTCTTCTCTCGTCTCTTCTCTCGGCTAAAGTACAGGACAGTACATAGATACAAAGGAACGATCTCACCCTGAATGCTCCGTCTGCTTGAGTCTGTAGATATATCCGTTTTTTGTAAGGAAAATTGTTCACCACTGTATCACTGTACTTAAACCGATCACTATATATTGTCCGCTTATACTGAATGTTCTTTGCTCTTTATAACGTTCCTAATTCCATCCTGGAAACAACATCGATTCTCTAGTATTTTCTATTTTGTCCTGTAAAAGTTCTACACTGGATAGTCCTTAATTTGTATAGACACTTGGTATGCGCCTTGCAACTCTTCGATACTGAGTCATTTGAGTCTTTCTATTATGTTACAGGTTCTCTATTTTCCGTTCTCTGTCATCCTTACTTTTTACGATGACACTTCTTTTCTCTACTATCTTATACACAAGTGTCGTGCGTTATTATTTGAAAGTGCTTTCTTTGTGGTTATCAACACTGATTGATCTTTAACACAGCCATCTGTGTTATATCTTCATTGATATGTCCCGCACTGGTATTGGAACCTGTGTAATAAAGATTTAATAATGAGAGCTGTGTCTGCTTCATATTCTTTCTTATGTGAGTGTCTTTTCCTCCAGCCGAAATGAAAAGGCTTCCGAAAAAACCCACTCTGACATAATATAGAAGATTACCTAACGTCTATACTATTCCTACTAGTATTTACTTGTACACGCTAAGCATCATCTATTCCCCTATGCTAGAAGATTACTTCACTGTGATTTACCTTATAATTATCCTTGTCTGAATTGGGAGTACTAATGCACAATAGATACACAAACGTTCCTCCGAACGCAGCACCACCCTTTTCATACTCCCTTGTCTCATGGAAATCCAGAATCACACTAAACTTCCACAAAAAAGTGGCCACTCTTTATAGGTCATTTTTGCCGTATAGTCCTTGACCTGGCTTGACACCTCAAGTCAATACCTCATTATCACCGTTAGTGGAAAATTACTGATCTGAAACTTTTCCGTTATTTATAAAACCCTCATTGTTTTGTTCCTTCACCCTGAGTCATCTAGACCGCAATATGCTGTGGAAATTTTCCTCAGTAACCAATCTCCACACCTCCTTATCAGCCCCAACTCTGGCGGCTCTTTTAACTCTGTTCCCGGTAGTTCACCATCCGCGTAATCAGCGCTGACTCCCTCTCCACACACACCTGACACTATCTGGGTTTTTCAATCCTGCCTTTATCACCTGATCGCGATACTGTCCAATAGAGCTGTCTGCCTTTGTCGCAAACCTATTTGTCCCCGCGACAGTTTACCTGTGCTGTCTGAGGGCACTTCCGTATCTTGACCTATAAACACATGCGCCTGGTCACTCAACCCGACATTTCGTTATGTTTGTGACCAGTTACTTAACCTCGTCATCCTACACTCTCGTCGACCTGTGCCGCTGTTATTTCTACGTTAACCGTTCAATCCGTTAACATTGGGGTCATTGACTCCGGTCACACCGTGGTTGGTTATCCTTACTGTTTTGTTTCTTAACCCTTCTCCTACCTGGTTAGTCGTTTTATAAGGTCGTCTATCTGGGAATCATTAACTCTCAGTATTCCACGACATAGGCCCCCTCTTAAGAGATTAGACCGCGTCGAATCTTTCTCACTGTAGATTTGATTCCCCTGATCCACAACCCTAGTCTTCTTCCTCCGGAGCTGTATGTCTGGATAGGAAATCCGCTCCTACATTCTCCTTTCCAGGGATGTATTCCACTGTGAAGTGGTATGGTTGCAGCAACAATGACCATCTCATCAACCTGGCATTGAGTTTCTGTGACGTAGCTAGGAACATCAAGGGTTGATGATCTGACTGGACCGTAAACTGTACTCCGTACAAGTATGGTTGCAATTTTTGTACTGCCCATACGAGTGACCAGCACTCTCTTTCAACAGTAGAATAATTTTTCTCTGCCGGTAGAAGTTTCTTACTGGCATAAGCTACAGGTTTCAAAACTGAAGCATCGTCTATTCCTTCTTGTAATAAGGCTGCTCCAATTCCGATCCCACTTGCATCTGTTCTTAGCACAAATGGCTTTGTGAGGTCTGGGAGTTGTAGAACTGGCTTGTTCACCAACGCCTCCTTTAATTGACTGTAGGCCTCCTCACATTCTGGCGTCCGATATAACTGTATCTGGAAGTCCCTTTTTTAAGGTTACTGTTAATGGATTTCCCAGTTCGGTAAAATGAGGAATGAATTTTTGATAAAATCCACACAATGATAGGAAGGATCTTATATCTTTCTTTGATTTAGGCCTCGAAGCTCGCCTGACTTTTTCCAGGTTTTTCTCCTCCGGGACAATTTTCCCGGGAGTGATGGTATGACCTAGAAATTCAAGAGTTTGGTAACCAATCATGCACTTGGTTGGTCGCGCGTAAGCCCTGCTTCCCGGAGCCTATCGAAAACTCTCTCTAAGGATCCCAAATGGTCATCTAATCTGTCACTGGCAATAAGTATATCATCCATGAATGAGATAATGGCCGGGTCACGTAGAGGATCCAACAACGCTCTCATCATACGAGTAAACACACTAGGCGCATTACTGAGTCCAAAAGGCATGACATTGAACTCATAGTGTCCATTAGGTGTACTGAAAGCCAGCAGAGGTCGAACTTCTGGTTTGACCGGGATCTGATAATAACCCCTACTCAGATCTACTTTAGAGAAGTACTTTGCCTTATGGAGCCTGGCGAACAACTGGGTTGGATTCGGCAACGGTTCCACTTGGAACTGGGTATGACTATTCAAAAGTCTATAGTCAATACACAACCGGTGTTCTCCACTCGGTTTGCGTAACAACACCACTCCAGCATTATATGGGGATGTGGGTGGTGCAATCACCTCATCCTCCAACAGTTTCTGTATCTCCTCCTCCAACGCCTTCTCTTTAGCAAAGGGCACTGGGTAGATTTTTTGGCGGACCGGATCCTGCGTGGTTAAGGTCATCTCGAACTCGACCAGCTCCGTCCGTCCTGGTTTATCCGTCAGGATCTGCTTATGGGATTTGAGAACCTGGGCAATCTCTTCCCTCTCTTGGAGAGTCAGATCAGGGTTCACCTGTACTTCCCGATAAGTTTCCTGGTTTATTAGAGGATACTCCCTCCCCTCATCTGGTCCGATTTCAGTCTCCACTGCTACCGCCATTGCCATGAGATGGGCTGCTTCTTCCCCGGTTCTTTCTTCATATTTTCTCAAGAGATTAATATGAAAAATCTTCGACTTTCCCCGGATCCGTATTTGATAGTTGGTTCTGGATACCATCCTTTCCACGGGAAATGGTCCTTGCCATCCTATCTCCAGTTTGTTGTTTCCCGTTGGGAGTAACAACAAGACTTTGTCTCCCACCTCAAGAGCTCTGTCTCTAGACCTACGGTTATAATACTCCGCATGTCTCTTTCTGACCTTTCTCAAGTTTCGAGTCGCCAGAGCCCAGCCCGTGTGAAGTTTTTCCTTCAGTTCCTTCACGTATTTGTACGAGGAGATCACCTCTTCTGAAGTTTCTTCCTCCGTCCAACTCCTCAATAAAGCTTCCAATAGTCCCTTGATTGGTCGACCAAACAGCAGAGTTGCTGGCGGTACTCCTGTTGAGCCATGTGGCACTTCCCTATAAGCAAAAAGGGCTGCCGGGATGTATTCATCCCACCTATCAGGTTTTTCCTGGGCCAATTTCCTGAGCATTGTCATCAACGTGCCGTTGAAACGCTCTACTTGTCCATTAGCTTGAGGGTGGTAAGGACTGGTATGTATATGGTTGGAGTGGAACACCCAAAATACCTCCTCCATGAGTTTCTCACAAAACTGTGACCCATTATCCGTCAGAATCTGATTAGGGAAGCCTAATCTGGTAAAAGCCTCCATCAATGCATCAGCCACTCTTTTCGAGTCAATGGTTAACAATGGTATGGCTTCACCCCACATTGAACAGCAATCCACCATGGTGAGGATATACATGTTCCTCTTCTTGGTCCTAGGAAGAGGACCCACGATGACGATAGCTACCCTCTCGAAAGGAGAGTTCATAATGGGCATTTCACATAACACCACCGGCTCTGTCCAGTGTTTCGGTGCCACCCGCTGGCACTCTGGGCATGAATTTACATACCGACTCACATCTCCCGTCAATCCTGGCCAATAATAATGACAGGAAATCCGCTGCATGGTGGCGGTGATACCCATGTGTCCGCTGAACGAAATGGTATGCCCCATCTGAAGAATTTGGGAACGGTAGGCCTTCGGGAATACCAATTGACCGTGTAGGTTGTCTCCCCTTCCTGCTCTCCGGTAGAGTAGCCGATTCTTCATGTAGTACTGTCCTTGTTTGGGTGGAACAGCACTCTTCTGCAACTTCTTATAGCAAGGACGTAAATTATCATCCTCACTCTGGGCAGTTCGTAACTCCCCTGGCATTGGGTTTGAGATCCTTGTCTCTGCCTGATCCGTTTCCTTCTGAGAGCGTGTCTGCATAGCTCCCATGTGAATTGGTTCCTTTGGCATTCCCAAAAAGACATACCGGCAACCAAGGATGACTGGAAATATGGGATCAGTCAATACAGCGGCCTTGATTGTGCCGGTGACGTATCTTGACCGAATCTCCACTTGAGCAATGGGTAACCTCATGGCCACAGCACTCTTAGTCGCAGGCTGTATCTCCATGGTCTCCCCTGTGAGTTGTTCTGAGGATACTAGATCCGCAGAAATCACCGCTTCCCCATCCAGTCCAGTATCATATAAACATTTGACTGGTTGTCCATTCACCTCAATCACTTCCACCACCGAGGGTCTCCCTTGGTCCGGAATGTCTTTCTCCTCCTCGACTTTTCCCTGGGAATCCTCGATGGGTTCCTCGAGGCGTGTGTCGAAGGGACCGTCATTTGCCTTGCCTCTGCATTCTGCAGTCGTGTGGGTTTTTGACCTGCAGTGTGTGCACCATGTTCTCTTCCATGCTTTCCGGGTGCTCTCTTTTGTCCGAGCTTCTTCGCCGACCTCAGCCTTGTCTGTGATCACCTTCTTATGATTCACTTGGCATGCCGCGAAGTAAGGGTTTTTCGGTTTCGATCTGCAGTCTTTGGTATTGTGAGAAGGCGACTTGCAAAACCAGCACCACTTCTCCGACCACGGTCGTTTTGCGGGAGAATTCAAGTTGTTCTTGGTTCCTTCCTTCACCTTCTCGGAACTCTCCGTTGACGTCTTTTTATAAGGTTCCACTTTGGTTTCTTTTCCGTTCTTCGATTTCTTTCGGTCTTGTTTTTCCTGACCTTTTGTGGGCGTACTTAGTTCCGCAGCTTCACCATGTACTTCCACGAACCTTTCCGCCAGCTTAGTCACAGCCTCAATCCGTTCCGCCCCTTGTTCTCCCAAGAAGGTTCTGAGAGGTTTCGACATTTGCTTGCGCATCTGGTCGACTACCATCATCTCTTCCAGACTCTCATAGTCCCTCTTGAATTCAGCCAAATCTATCCATTTTTTGGAGGTAGGCTTTCAGCCTTAAACTATAGGTAGCGAATAGCTCTCCCGGCTCTCGTCTGGACGATCTAAACTTCTTCCTATATGTTTGTGCTGTGATTTCGTAATATTTCATTAACGCGGCTTTTAGCTCGTCGTAGTTGTTTTCCTGACCAGGTGGTAGGCGTGTGTACACTTTAAAACCCGAACCCCTGAGTCCCTGGGATATCTTAAGAGCCCATTTACTCCTATCCAGTCCCATAGCGATTGCCATTGTCTGAAAGCGTTGAAGTTATTGATCAATTTTCTCTTTGCCCTCTTCGTAGATCGCTAGAGGGAACTTCATAGCATGGTAGCTATGTCCCCCTACTGGTGTTGAGCCAGAGAGAGAGGAACCTCCCACTGCTCCCTCCGTTTCTCCACTAGATTGCATTTTGAGCTCAAGTTCCCGCATCCGGTACTCGTGCTCCCTTTTCTGAGCTTCTTGCTCTGCCTCCCATTTCTTAGCCGCTTGCTCAGATTCAAATTTCTTAGCCGCTTGCTCAGCTTCAAATTTCTTGGCCGCTTGCTCAGCTTCAAATTTCTTGGCCGCTTGCTCAGCTTCAAATTTCTTCAATTCTAACTCAGCTTTTCTATCCTCCCTTTCTGTTTGACGAAGCTCCCTCTCCACCTCCTGAACATAGTCCGTTAGGGCCGAACCCGCCAAACCTATTTCTTCTCCTTTGGCCCTAAGTTCTGCTGTAGTCAATTTAGGAGTGGCCATCGTTACAGAAAGTAAGTCAGCAGGTAGAATAAGGACACGACTCGACAGTAAAGAATTACTCCTAATATAAGTTAAATATATCTATATATATATATCAATTTCCTTATGTCTATCTAATAATTAAGTATTTATCTACTACACCACACAGTACATCACAACCACTCTCTCATCCACAAGAGGAGATATAGGATCTAGACTTATGTAGACGTGTAACTGTGTGACTTAGATAGGTAATGTGTCTTATCACCTATCCACATTCACCCTGTCTGGATCTTTCACCCTGTAAGGTCCCCAACATAAAGGTAATAGCACCATATACCCAGTGGACGTCCTTCCAGTAAAAGTCAGCAGTATGTATTTGAAGTACCTCGCTGGGTAGGTGTCCAGCTTGCACTCAATTTAATGTAGGTATTATGTTGTACCCCGCTGCTCCCACCATTTAATGTAGCTCGTTGTCCTTGGAGGAAGGTGGACTCCACAAGCACATCCTATATATATCTTTTCTACTTCTATTATATTGCCTTACATATGTCTACACTCCTCCGTTCTGTCTACTCTTCACAATATCTCACTCTCACTTATTCTCCCCCCCCCCCCTCTCTCTCTCTCACATACACCGACAACATTACTTTCCACAATTAATAACATATTTATTAATTAAAGGTATGTATGGTGTAGGTATGGATAGTGTCTATGTAGTTGGTATGTTCTTCTAGTGTGGATGCCAGATAAGATGTTGATAGATAGTCTCCGTGTCTTCTCTCGTCTCTTCTCTCGGCTAAAGTACAGGACAGTACATAGATACAAAGGAACGATCTCACCCTGAATGCTCCGTCTGCTTGTGTTTGTAGATATATCCGTTTTTTGTAAGGAAAATTGTTCACCACTGTATCACTGTACTTAAACCGATCACTATACAATGTCCGCTTATACTGAATGTTCTTTGCTCTTTATAACGTTCCTAATTCCATCCTGGAAACAACATCGATTCTCTAGTATTTTCTATTTTGTCCTGTAAAAGTTCTACACTGGATAGTCCTTAATTTGTATAGACACTTGGTATGCGCCTTGCAACTCTTCGATACTGAGTCATTTGAGTCTTTCTATTATGTTACAGGGTCTCTATTTTCCGTTCTCTGTCATCCTTACTTTTTACGATGACACTTCTTTTCTCTACTTTCTTATACACAAGTGTCGTGCGTTATTATTTGAAAGTGCTTTCTTTGTGGTTATCAACACTGATTGATCTTTACCACAGCCATCTGTGTTATATCTTCGTTGATATGTCCCGCACTGGTATTGGAACCTGTGTAATAAAGATTTAATAATGAGAGCTGTGTCTGCTTCATATTCTTTCTTATGTGAGTGTCTTTTCCTCCAGCCGAAATGAAAAGGCTTCCGAAAAAACCCACTCTGACATAATATAGAAGATTACCTAACGTCTATACTATTCCTACTAGTATTTACTTGTACACGCTAAGCATCATCTATTCCCCTATGCTAGAAGATTACTTCACTGTGATTTACCTTATAATTATCCTTGTCTGAATTGGGAGTACTAATGCACAATAGATACACAAACGTTCCTCCGAACGCAGCACCACCCTTTTCATGCTCCCTTGTCTCATGGAAATCCAGAATCACACTAAACTTCCACAAAAAAGTGGCCACTCTTTATAGGTCATTTTTGCCGCATAGTCCTTGACCTGGCTTGACACCTCAAGTCAATACCTCATTATCACCGTTAGTGGAAAATTACTGATCTGAAACTTTTCCGTTATTTATAAAACCCTCATTGTTTTGTTCCTTCACTCTGAGTCATCTAGACCGCAATATGCTGTGGAAATTTTCCTAAGTAACCAATCTCCACACTTCCTTATCAGCCCCAACTCTGGCGGCTCTTTTAACTCTGTTCCCGGTAGTTCACCATCCGCGTAATTAGCGCTGACTCCCTCTCCACACACACCTGACACTATCTGGGGTTTTCAATCCTGCCTTTATCACCTGACCGCGATACTGTCCAATAGAGCTGTCTGCCTTTGTCGCAAACCTATTTGTCCCCGCGACAGTTTACCTGTGCTGTCTGCGGGCACTTCCGTATCTTGACCTATAAACACATGCGCCTGGTCACTCAACCCGACATTTCGTTATGTTTGTGACCAGTTACTTAACCTCGTCATCCTACACTCTCGTCGACATGTGCCGCTGTTATTTCTACGTTAACCGTTCAATCCGTTAACATTGGGGTCATTGACTCCGGTCACACCGTGGTTGGTTATCCTTACTGTTTTGTTTGTTAACCCTTCTCCTACCTGGTTAGTCGTTTTATAAGGTCGTCTATCTGGGAATCATTAACTCTCAGTATTCCACGACACTCTGGAAACTCAAAAATTCCCCGGAATTCCCCACCGGTTGAGAACCACTGCTTGCGGTGTAGGACAGATCGATGGTATAAATACTTAGCGTAGATTAGCGGTCAGATTACTCACTCCATTCACAAGGCTTGACCATAGAAATGTTATTCCCATGGAAATTCTTTAAATTCTTTCTTCCCCATGGGAATCCCATGGGAAAGGTCCCATGGGAAAGGATGGGATGGGACAGGCATAAATTGCCATGGTATGGGATGGGATGGGACAGAAAAATATGTCCCATGGAAAAGCCTGCCACTCACCGTACATGGTCCTTCTAGAGACGGTAGTTTTAGGTAGTTACATGACTCCATAGTCAACCCAGACTTACACAATAGGATACGATAGCTGGTCCTGGGGTGTCGGATGGTGCCATCAAACTGACCACATGTTACAATCTGTAAATTGCTTGGCAGCGTCACATTTACCACATCAATCAATCAATCAATCAACCATGTGCCATGCCGGAAAGCGTGGGTGGTCATGACTCGCCATTTCACTCGATCACCAGAGTCGTGGATCAGCTCAGTGTTTCTGTCTCGTCCATGTCATGTGGCCAAGCCATCCAGATATTTTGCTCTCGGTCCTCCTCTTGGTCTGTTCCCGTCGATCTTGCCAGTTGTCACTAAGTTCTCCAGTCCATTTCTTCTCATAGCGTCCAAAATTATTTTACTGTCTACGTCTAATTTCTCTAATCAATCTACGATTTTCATTTGTCTCCTGTAGTACTTGGACATTGGTTTTTCTATCTGTCCATAGTATTCTTTGCATTCTCCTCAGAAACCACATTTCTGCAGCTATCAGATGTTTTTTCAGCTTGACTGCACATTGTCCAAGTTTCACATCCATACAAAAGAACAGGCTCTATGTATCCCCTCAACACTCTTTTTCTCGTTTCAATTGACATCTTTTTATTGGTCAGAATGTTTTTCATCTTGCTAAAGGCTACTTTCGCCATGGCGATTCTTGTTCTAATCTCTTCAAGGCATATGCCATCAGATGTTATGACTGTTCCGAGATAATTGTACCGATTCACTTGTTGAAGAATATTCCCATTTACTTGTATATTACATTGTGGTACTTGGTTTAACCTGTGTCTTCTTACAATTTAATTCCAACCCCATTTGTTCACTGTATACAACAACCGTATCCACTAATTGTTGCAGATCCTCTGCATTGTCTGCAATCAATACTGTATCATCTGCATATCTAATGTTATTTATGTTTCGTCCTCCAATGCTGATTCCATTTATGTCTTCTACATTTCTGAAAATATTTTCACTGTATAGAGAAAAAAAAGATCTGGAGACAATACACATCCCTGCCTAACACATCTCTAAATAGGTTGATATTGCCCCACTTCATTATCAATCCTTATGGCAGCTTGTTGTTTACAATATATGTTTTTTATAAGTCTATTGTCTTTCCCATCAATTTGTAGATCTGCAAGCATATCCACCATGTTGACATGTCTAACTCTATCAAAAGCCTTTGTATAGTCAATAAAGCAAAGATGTATATCCTTGTTTACTTCTATACCGCGTTCAATAACTGTTCGCAGCATATACACATCATTTACTGTACCCTTTCCTTCTACAAACCCACATTGTTCTTCCCCTATTTCAGATTGTATTTTCTTCCTAACTCTTTGCATGATAATTCGTAACAAGATCTTTGTGATGTAACTCATTATACTAACTGTTCTATGTTGATCACATTTCAAGGTTCCTGATTTCTTTGGGATTGCAATAAATACATAATTAAATAATTCAGAATATTATCTCCAGTGTCATATAATGGGTTCAGCAGTCTGGTGACTTGCTCTAGTCCAAATTACCACATCATATAACAAATAAAAAAGTTAGTGACGTCCGACTGGTCGAATCGATGCATATCGATGGTAGGCATCGATGTATATATTTGGGGATATGCGGTAAACGCATCAAAGGCGGCCAGAGGAAACGCTTTAAAGACACTGAAAATCTCACTGAAAGCTTTGGAATTCCTCTTGACACCTATTTGACTGCTGCTAAAGACCATAATTCGCGACCTACATCATTACTTAAGGGTGCAATCACATGTGAAGCAACAAGGACTGCATGAGCTGCGAAGAAAAGGCAGGACAGAAAAATCACTGCAGGAGATCTTCCTCCTGGAGCGTCACGCAATCTTTGCCCACATTGTCAAAGAACTTTCAACCCCACTAGATGAAATGAATGGTTATCATCACTCTTGATGGACAAACAACAACAACAACAACAACTTGGGGACATCAGATTGATCAAATTATCTATCGATATGTATGTTTGGTGACATCAGACTGACAACAGTCTCTATGAAGTTACCGGAAATACAACACCAACATCTGAAAACACAACACTCTCAGCTGTCAACGACAAACATAGCTGAGCTATACCGCAATAGTTTCCTAATGAGATTAAGACAGCTGTCAACTCGACACAAACAGCTGATCTAACACAACTGTTTCCTAATGTATTTCTTGTCTGTGAGACTGTCCTAGAGGTTCGTTCGGTACAAACTGCTCAGAAACCTGCCCAGAAATGTGTAGTGACGGCGTATGCAGAAAGACCGGAGAGTGTGTTGCTTGCAAGAACGGACTACATCCGCCAGCTTGTAGAGGTATTTTGATTTTGTTCTGTTATTTACTGTCGTAATTGTTGCGCTTAGTGATACAAACGCCGTCTCATTATGTTGCAATTGTTTTTTTTTTTTTTTTTTTTCCGCTTTTCCATCCTGTTTCAGGATATTGCGGTCAACACCAGCATCTTTCAGCTGTATGTTGATACCCAGGCTAGATTACGCTCATCAGCACGCCACGACTTTCTGAGCGACCGGCTCCATACTCTCATAAGTCACTTTTGCGATTCGAACCACTGCTAATTCTCGTCGCGTCACGTGACGAGAGTATTCGGGGTTAGCGGAGAAAGCTGCTAACCCCTCGGCCACGAAGCCGGTGTGTTGCAATTGTTGCCAAATATAATTTCTAATTAAATAATATATGAAAACGAGTAACACGGTTAACTGTGTTTATCATAGCGCTAATGAGAAAGTTAAGATTAACCACGATGTCAGTACACGTGTCACATTGTCGTTAGTTATGTTATCGGTGTACATCTGTCACGTTGTCGTTAGTTATGTTATCGATGTACTACTGTCACGTTGTCGTTAGTTATGTTATCGTTGTACTACTGTCACGTTGTCGTTAGTTGTGTTATCGGTGTACTATTGTCACGTTGTCGTTAGTTATGTTATCGGTGTACTTCTGTCACGTTGTCGTTAGTTATGTTATCGGTGTACTTCTGTCAAGCTGTCGTTAGTTATGTTATTGGTGTACTACTGTCACGTTGTCGTTAGTTATGTTGTCGGTGTACTACTGTCACGTTGTCGTTAGTTATGTTATCGGTGTACTACTGTCACGTTGTCGTTAGTTATGTTATCAGTGTACTTCTGTCACGTTGTCGTTAGTTATGTTATCGGTGTACTTCAGTCACGTTGTATTTAGTTATGTTATCGGTGTACTTCTGTCACGTTGTCGTTAGTTATGTTATCGGTGTACTTATGTCTCGTTGTCGTTAGTTGTGTTATCGGTGTACTATTGTCACGTTGTCGTTAGTTGTGTTATCGGTGTACTTCTGTCACGTTGTCGTTAGTTATGTTATCGGTGTACTTCTGTCACGTTGTCGTTAGTTATGTTATCGGTGTACTACTGTCACGTTGTTGTTAGTTATGTTATCGGTGTACTTCTGTCACGTTGTCGTTAGTTGTGTTATCGGTGTACTACTGTCACGTTGTCGTTAGTTATGTTATCGGTGTACTATTGTCACGTTGTTGTTAGTTATGTTATCGGTGTACTTCTGTCACGTTGTCGTAAGTTGTGTTATCGGTGTACTATTGTCACGTTGTCGTTAGTTATGTTATCGGTGTACTTCTGTCACGTTGTCGTTAGTTATGTTATCGGTGTACTTCTGTCACGTTGTCGTTAGTTATGTTATCGGTGTACTATTGTCACGTATTCGTTAGTTATGTTATCGGTGTACTTCTGTCACGTTGTCGTTAGTTATGTTATCGGAGTGCAATTATTACGTTGTCGTTAGTTATGTTATCGATGTACTTCTGTCACGTTGTCGTTAGTTATGTTATCGGAGTGCAATTATTATGTTGTCGTTAGTTATGTTATCGATGTACTTCTGTCACGTTGTCGTTAGTTGTGTTATCGGTGTACTATTGTCACGTTGTCGTTAGTTATGTTATCGGTGTACTTCTGTCACGTTGTCGTTAGTTATGTTATCGGAGTGCAATTATTACGTTGTCGTTAGTTGTGCTGTAATCAGTGTAATACTGTCACCGTGTCCTTAGTTATGTTATCAATGTACTAGTGTCACGTTGTCGTTGGTTTTTTATCAACGTAATACTGTCACGTTGTCGTAAGTTATGTTATCATCAGTGTACTACTGTCACTTTGTGGTTAGTTGTCTCATTATAAGTGTACTAATGTCAAGTTCTCGTTAGTTATGTTATCATCAGTGTACTACTGTCACGTTTTCCTTAGTCATATTATCAGTGCACTTCTGTATGTTGTCGTTAGTTATGTTATCAGTACACTATTGTCATGCTGTCGTTGTGTTATCAATGTACTAGTGTCATGTTGTCGTTAGGTGTGTTATCAGTGTACTAATGTCACGTTGTCGTTAGTTATGTTATTAGTGTACTACTGTCACGTTGTCGTTAGTTATGTTATCGGCGTACTAGTGTCATCTTGTCGTTAGTTGTGTTATCAGTGCACTGTTGTCATCTTGTCGTTTTATTATGTTACCAGTGAATTCTGATCTGGCAAGCCCTTGTTATTTATGTTAACAATGCATACCTGGTAAATTCAGAGTAATACTGTCATTGGTGCACTCCTTATAAGTCCAGATTAACTATGTTATTATTCTACTCCTTGGTGAACAGCCTCGCATTATGCTAATGGCTTCGGGAGGAGACGCACAGTTGGAAAGGTGATTGTGTGAGGAAATGCAAACTACATATTACATGTCAAAGCAGAGCAGACCAGGCCCTAAGACCTGGAAAGCAACTGTCCGAAGCAGCCACACACGGACAATAAGAGCATAGCTTTGCTGATCCAGCAGATTCTGCAACTTGTCTTGATCCTGACGTATTTGTGTTGCCTTTACACTGGAGTAAACCAGGCATCACGAGAGAGGGACCGCCCTGCATGGGCAATACATCGTGTCTACAACTCAACCCAGGCATGCAATGGGGAGATATAACTCCTTCCATGGTTGTCACTACGGCTGTAGTTATTATGCCTTTTTTGAAGCATAATGTAACAACCTATCTTATGTCGAGACGACTAGGTAGTTGTGCAGTACAGTGCCATGAAGATACAATGTATGTAACACACTATAATCTGTGAATACGGCAGTGTGTCTGTACAGTACAGTACCAGGAAGATACCAATATCAGCAACACACTTTCTTGTGTGGAGACGGCAAGGTGACACTACACTACAGTACCATGAGGATACCATGTCAGTAACAAAGGAATTGCCTCCAATCGGTGCAGGTTTTTGATTGTATCGTAGTAACTGTGTATGTTCACAGATCAGTCAGCACTGGCCGTGTCATTTGATCAGTATGTTCACAGATCAATCAGCACTGGCCTTGTAATGTGGTCAGTACCATGCGTCCCATTTACTTCCCAGGATCATTCCAAGTGCACATTTCAGCCGTGATTTACTTGGGATTCCAGATCAAGTTTAGCAACACATTGCCCGCCTCCATTTAGATTCGAACCCTTGAGCACCAGTCTAGCGAACACGAGTGCTGGCCACTACATTACTACGGCTCACACCATGGAAGATAACACTTCAGTTAATTTTGCATGTCAGTTTATTTAGGCACATGTAGGATGGCCTGATCACTCATACATCTTCACAACACGGAACATCGTGTCGTGCCTATCAACACCTCAACACTATTTCAGGTTGTCGGGATGGCATGTACGGTATGGCATGCGACAAGAGATGCCCAGACCTATGCCTCGATGACATCTGCGACCGCGAGACTGGGGTCTGTCTCGAATGTAAGAACCTACTGGACCCACCTGAGTGTAAAGGTAATGAAATATAACACTAGCATTATTATAAGCTGGGGTTGAGTTATGTAATTATGAAATGCTATCTTGTGTGAATATAACAAGGGAGCAATATGCTGCCCTAGATATCGGTGGTCATGAAATACCAGAGATTCAATATGCTGATGATACAGCATTACAATCAACGTTACAGAATGGTATAGAAAAACTAATAACCTCAACCCAAGTAACTAGTGAAAATCACAATTTATATCTTAACATAGCAAACACAAAGATAATGCATACAGATACAACTACTATTGAGAACGACATATATGTTAATGAGGATAGATTGGAGGTGGTGGAAAATTTCGAATATATTGGTTCATTTATTACCAACAATAGTGACACAATGAAAGAAATTAAACGATGACTATCAATTGCTCTTCAAAGACTAAAACAATTGAATAATTTATGGAGTGGGACAGATAGAACTACAAAAATTACATTTTAAAGAGCATGCATCTTTCCCATCGCAACATACGCGTGTGAGACCTGGACACTTACTAAACAAGCTGAACAGCGCATATGTGCCTTTGAATATAAATGTTATAGACGGGTTCTAAAAATATCTTGAGTAAACAAAAGAACAAATGCATCGACACTTCAAGAGCTGAATATTGAAGAGGGTTGGCTGTCAAAGACGATAAAACAAAGAAAATTGATATATTTTGGTCACTTGAAACGTCATAAAAGTTTGAAGAGAACAATAATGGAGTGGCATATGCCTGGGAAGAGAGGAAGAGGAAGGCCAAAGAGAAATGGCTGCATGATTTGGCGGATGATCTCCAAATGGGTGTATCGGATGCTGGACATATTGGCTGTGATCGAAAAGTTTTCTGGAAGGTTGTTATGGGAGCGAGGTTCTGCAAAGGACATGCTACTGAATGAATGAATGCTGTGTTGCTTTTTTCACGACCAACCTCGACTGCACATCGCATAATACCATGCGTGCTCAATCTTCCGAAGATGCAGCCATCTCAGAGTATCTCTACTCACTGATCCCCTAAGGAGTTGGCTGTAATGTCTCGACTCTCGCCTTAGTAGACATACCATGTATTGTCTCACAGCCTACTATGTACTGTCACACAGCCTACGATGTGCTGTCACACAGCCTACGATGTGCTGTCACACAGCCTACGATGTGCTGTCACACAGCCTACGATGAACGCGACCACAGCCTACCATATACTTTATTGAATCGCATCGTGCAGCTTCACTTATCATATCAAGTACTATGACACATCCTTTCATATACTTTCACACAACGTACAATGCACCTTCACACAACACAACAAATAACATCTTTCACACAATACATGTAGTACTTCTGCACAACCATCATGGAAGACATTGTCATCTGACAAGACAGTATGTGCTATCATTGTCATCTGACAAGACAGTATGTGCTATCCTACAACCTATGATGGGTCTTCACACAACCCAATACTTATTGTCACACAGCCCCTTATGTACTTTCTTATGTACTAATAATAATAACAAAACCCTAGTATAACAGCCAGTCCCATTTTGGTGGGCCAGTATATTCCACATGGCTAATAACAAGTGTCACACCATTAGCTAATATTACTAAGTCGTATAGTATTTATGTTCGCATTTTGCCCATGCCTTTATAATGCATATCTTTTATATTGTTGCTGTTCTCTGATAGCCTTAGATGATGTGTGAATGAAATAATGTATGAAAGAGAGTGATAGAAAGGCAGAATGTTAGACGGGCCTGCATGCCCAATTCTTAACCCTTTGAAAGTAAAGTGTTTTTGTTCGTTCGTTCGTTCGTCCGTTCGTTCATTTGACCGAGTGGCTAGAATACCGGATTCACCTTTCGGAGACCCGGGTTCGAATCCTCCGTAAGGTGTGGAGGTTTTACTGCCGTGAGCAAAATGAAAACCCTACCCTGCACAGTTCGCGGAGACTGCAATAGACAGGCGGCCTTAATACCTCAGGCTCAATACCCCCCCCCCCCCCCCCCACCCTGCCATACACCACAAGATACTATACAGGCAGTAAATTACAGTCTCATATAATGACACAGCTCTTCTTGTACTTTCATAAAACCCGCTAAGTGCTTTACATAAACCATGACGTACTTTCACATAAACCACGATGTACTTTCACATACCGCACGATGCAATTTGACACAACCTATCATTTACTATCATACAACCATTCATTTCTATCCACAAGATCCAGCATGTACTTTCATACAGCGCTGCATGTACACTCATACAAGTTTAGTTTAGTCGATGGATCAACATCAAGTCACACGGGGGCAACCCATAAGTGGTCCGTTTTACACCTAACTCAAATCTGAGTCTGGAGAAACTCAGCTCAGTGCACGAACTCAGTAGCACCGGCGAGGATCCTGAAAATATTATGGGTAGATTTTTAACTCGAAATTTTGCACGGGCAGCGCCGTTAGGTTACTCTTTTTCGATTTCCAACTGCCAAGGGATTTTTTACGTGCGAAACAATACACACGAGCGTCCGATCTCACTACCCAGAGACCAGGGGACATTTTATTGCTAGAAGCCCACGTGAAAATTTCCCGGCCATCAACAGGGTTTGAACCCGGGACCTCCAGCACTCGAGGCGGACACCATACTTCGAGACCACGCAGCCCCTAAACTCATGAAAGACAGTATTGACTTACAAGCAAACGTCCCATGTGTTGTCTCACATTCAAGCAAACGTCCTGTGTATTCTCACATTCAAGCAAACGTCCCATGTGTTGTCTCACATTTAAGCAACCGTCCCATGTGTTGTCTCGCATTAAAGCAAACGTCCCATTTGTTTTCTCACATTCAAGCAAACGTCCTGTGTTTTCTCACATTCAAGCAAACGTCCCATGTGTTTTCTCACATTCAAGCAAACGTCCTGTGTATTCTCACATTCAAGCAAACGTCCCATGTGTTGTCTCACATTCAAGCAAACGTCCCATGTGTTGTCTCACATTCAAGCAACCGTCCCATGTGTTGTCTCACATTCAAGCAAACGTGCTGTGTTTTCTCACATTCAAGCAAACGTCCCATGTGTTTTCTCACATTCAAGCAAACATCCCATGTATTTTCTCACATTCAAGCAAACGTCCCATGTGTTTTCTCACATTCAAGCAAACATTCTTTGTGTTTTCTCACATTCCGCTGTGCACATTTCACACAACCGGTCACTTTCTTACACACAACCGAGCAGGTACTTGCAGACACGCCATCGTGAACTTTCACACATGCCACCATGTACTTTCACACAACCATAAATGTCAACACAAGATGTAATCTGTGTGTCTCTCCCAGTGTCATCCACAGAGACGGACGTCAGCAGCACAGTGTTCTGGTGTCTGGTGGGCGTCTTCTTTCTATTGCTGGCGCTGCTCTTCATCTTGTCCAGCTGGCTGTGGAAGCGCCAGGGCACCACCAATGTGAAGTCCAATATTATTAGTAGTGACATTACTACCTCATAGCACTCGGACACAGCATCAGCCATGTTCACAGGCTAGAACCACAAACTATGCAGACAACTATAGGTACCAAAACACTGTACTACTATAAAAATGTACATGAAAGGTGTACCAAAAGCTGTGTACGATCACTGTGTACCACAAATATGTATGACAGGAAGATTGTGTACCACACACTATGTACCAGAATATGCGTACCACAAACTGTTTACCACAAATTGTGTACCACAATGTATGAACAACAAACAATGTACAACCGATTTATTTATAATAAATAGTATTGTTTAAATATGAAAAAAAATAGTATTGTCAACCTTTTATAGTGTTATTTACTAAAATACATAGCGTTGTTTATCTATAATAAATATTGTTGCTAATACGTAACAAATTGTGATGTTTATACGAGAAGTTTCAAATGACAACCTGGAATGCAGTTTTTTTTTTTTTTTTTTTTGGGGGGGGGGGGGGATGTGTGTGTGTGAATATATTCTGACAAAAGTAAAGAAAAAAATGTATCATATTTTCGATGCAGTAACCACTGCGTTCCATGCAAGGCCTCCAGTGCCGTTAAAGTGCTTGGATCCCTTAAGAACAATAGTCTCTTGGTCGCGTGTTTAGGCACTCATGCACCACCTGCTGACCCCTTTCATTGAGCCAAAATATTTTGAAACTTCCTACTCCCCTCATACACTTGCTGGACTGACAGGCATGCATCACCATACTGGACAGTCATTCGCAGATACATTTCTATGTGTTTCACTCCTTCACTGATCACATAACGCTGCTCCTCTTTGGTATACGTCAAAAGTGGGGCGGCCATTTTTAACTGTCTTTATGACTTCACCGTGTTGGTATGCAGTCTGTTGTCACGTGGATAAAATTCGTGACATCCTGAATAACGATATTGACAGGTTACAAGACAATGGCGTGGTTATTGTAATTTCTATCACAATCTTGGGTAAAGAAAAGAACAAATGCATCCATACTTCAAGAGTTGAATATTAAGGAGGGATGGCTATTAAAGACGATAAAACAAAGAAAATTGAAGTATTTTGGTCACTTGAAACGTCACGACAGTTTGGAGAGAACAATAATGGAAGGGTATATGCCTGGGAAGAGAGGAAGAGGAAGGCCAAAGAGAAGATTGGTGCAGGATGTGGCGGATGATCTCCAGATGGGTGTATCAGACGCGGGACATCTTGCTTGTGATCGAGAAGTTTTCCGGAAGGTTGTTATGGGAGCGAGGTTCTGCAAAGGACATGCTACTGAATGAATGAATCACAATCTTAAGGTTTTTATTTTATAATTAATGGTGCTATTTACATGTAATAAATAGTGCTGTTGACCTACAATAAATAATAGTATTTATATATACTAATACTGTTGTTGACTGTTAATAATACATTTACCGATAATATTGGCATTTACAGGTAATAAACAGTGTTGTTTACAGGTAACAAATAGTGTGATAACCTTTAACAAATAATGTTGTATACATTTGATAAACAGTAGTATTTACATACAAGATATACATTCATATATGCACCTACTTAAACAGCAGAGGAGGACGAAATTGAAGATTTGTACTGCACACTGCATGGCACAATATATAAGACTGGTCATAATGTCATAACAATAATAAGATTTCAATGCAAAATTAGGTACAGGAAGAGCTGAAAATGAGAGACACGTTTAATGACAATTTGGATTATGAAATATAAATGATTGCACAGACAATGAGTTAATGACAGCCAACACAATTTTTAAACAACACCCAAAAAGACTCTTCAAATGGAAGTTCCCTGATATTACTACCAAATATCATATAGATTGTATTTTAATACAAAAAAGATGGAGATTAAGCATAGCATCGGCAAAACCCCTACGAACTGCAGAATGTTATACAGATCCTCAGTTATTAGATGCAGATGTGAAAGTAAAACTCAAAAGGCTTACCCGAGGACCAATGCCACTCCCTTTTGATCTCACAAAAGTACCAGATGCATACAGTGTAGCAGTGAAGAATCGTTTTGGGGTCTTGATGTCTATACAGTGTCGTAAGTAATCCTTTATTACATTAGTGTCGTTCCTGGAGTGAGGGGAATCAACACCCACATTTTTATTACCCCAATATTATTGTCCTAGAGAAACCACCAGAATCCGTCTACAAAACTCCGTCAGTCTGTCGACACCTCTATCTTACTCTCACTCACCCCTAGATCATGCCCCCTCTCACTCTTCCCCAACACCACATACTCAACAACTCTAGCCTTAACAAATAAATACAAAATAGTTTATTAAAGCAAAGAGTATGTGTGTGAGAAGTGTGTGTGTGTGTGTGTGTGTGTGTGTGTGTGTGTGTGTGTGTGTAATGTGTAGAATGTGTGTCGAATATTCTAGTGTGTGCAGACTCAGACCAAGCAGCTGAAGAGCCCAGTCCGATCATCCCGGAAAGGATCACACCACATCTTCATTCAGTCCACATTAACCTCACCAAGGGATGTGTCCCTCCTGCTAGATGTAGACTTCCACCGGTGGCTGCTTGATCACTCAACTACCTAGTCACAGTCTGACACTGAACCTGCATGGATCACACGCCGTTATTACATGTCCCTATTGTTCTGAGACTTATAACATCCTTGTCTAGTGAGGACACGAAAATAATGTTCCTTAAAATAAATGTAATTTCTGTCTAAAGTTTCTACTGTTCACAAGACCGCTGTTATAATAACTTCCTAATCAGTTTATACTGTTCTATTAACATGTGATGTGGAAAAACAGTACCTATTAGTCTTTTCACCTGTTGTGTGAAAACATAATACCCACTGGACTTTTCCCATGTGGTGAAAAAAAAAAAACAATTCTATTGTTCTGTGTTTGAAACATTAATCTCACGATTGTTCCATCTCCAAAATGATGCGGAAAAAACAATCTCTAGTATTCTGCTAACGTGTGAAGTTTGATAAATACTCTCATAATTGTTCCTTTAAACCCCTTTCATCATGGGCCCTGTGCAAAAGCTGCTGAATAACTGCCTGCACTAAGGTCTCCATTCTCAATGACTTGAGTGACCTAAGGGAACCTGTAAAAGAGAGAACAATACACTTGGTGAGAGCACCTGTCCCTGACCTCCATTAGATGGGGGTAGGCTGACAGCCTCACTCAGATACATGACAGTGAACCAACTCTGTCATGGGCAGAGGTGCTCTTCACTTAGGTCTTCATCAGGCCAAGACAAGAAAAAAAAAACAGAGTGCAGAAACCCCCAGGGAGCACCCCACTGGAAGATCCCACTATTGGACAATTTCCCCATCTCCCAATTATCCCCCATTACTCTATTCTCAACTAGCAGAGCTTATCATCACTTCCCTACTCTAGTTAGTTAGTTAGTTATCAGTTGGGGTATCTTCGTTGCACTCCGGACATGTCCATAGGTGCTCAGATCCTCCCCCCCCCAGCATATGCATCAGCGTCCGGTGGCTAATAGTGCCAGTTCTGTGTCTGTTGACGAGGCGCTTTGTTTTCCCGATGTACCTCTCGCGTCTGGCTGTGCCGATTCTTACTCCCAGGTCTTTCATCCTGGAAAGCGATGTGGAATCACTGGCGTCAAAATCCTCTGTTCTCGCCATATCTTTAAGGGCGTTAATAACATCGGCACGATCCATGGGCTGGCCATCTACAGGGGGTGCAGAGCCAGCCAATTTATCAGCTCGTTCATTTCCCTCGACTCCCGCATGTCCCGGGACGAAGATGAAGTTGACTTTGCGGACAACAGACTTCCGCAACGACTCAGTCCACTGTCTACGTACAGATCCAGCTTCGACCTTCTGAATCATGCTCATTGAATCACTTAGTACACACACGTTGGTATAATGCTGTGATTCCAGCCATATGAAAGCATGTGTAACTGCCATCACCTCCATCGTCATGCTGCTCGTTGTCATAGAGTGGGCACCACTGGATTCTTGAACGGTTCGGCCCGCTGAACGGGCTGTAAATGCCCAAGCACTTCTCTGCTGCTTTACAACAGATCCATCTGTATAGATGAGCACTTCGGGGCTTCCCTACTCTATTCTCAACTAACAGAGCTAATCATCACTTCACTACTCTAGCTAGTTTTACCAAGGCTACTGCTTATATTAATTAGGCTTAAATATATTATCTATAATACCTTATGCAATACGCATCACTCCCGGATGGCATCTACAACTTGCCATAAAGACATATGTTATTTAATGGTAAATAAATTGAACACATTATATGCTCTCCGAATTTCCTCACAGCGGTACACACACACGTCAGCTCTAGTCAACACTAACGGTAAACAAGTCATGTTTTTGTCACCAAGAGCTGGGAGTGTTCTAGTGAAGTTCTTTTGATGTCACGCAGGTGTCCTCAGGGGCACTAACTATTTCCATTCATTCATTCATTCATTCAGTAGCATGTCCTTTACAGAACCTCGCTCCCATAACAACCCTCCGGAAAACTTCTCGATCACAAGCAAGATGTCCCGCGTCTGATACACCCATCTGGAGATCATCCGCCACATCCTGCACCCATCTTCTCTTTGGCCTTCCTCTTCCTCTCTTCCCAGGCATATACCCTTCCATTATTGTTCTCTCCAAACTGTCGTGACGTTTCAAGTGACCAAAATACTTCAATTTTCTTTGTTTTATCGTCTTTAATAGCCATCCCTCCTCAATATTCAACTCTTGAAGTATGGATGCATTTGTTCTTTTCTTTACCCAAGATATTCTTAGAACTCGTCTATAACATTTATATTCAAAGGCATGTATGCGCTGTTCAGCTTGTTTAGTAAGTGTCCATGTCTCACAGGCGTATGTTGCAATGGGAAAGATGCATGCTCTTAAAAATCTAATTTTTGTAGTTCTGTCTGTCCCACACCATAATTTATTCATCTGTTTTAGTCTTTGAAGAGCAATGGATAGTCGCCGTTTTATTTCTTTCATTGTGTCACCATTATTCGTAATCAATGACCCAAGATATTCAAAATTTTCCACCACCTCCAATTTTCTCCCATTAATGTATATTTCTTTCTCCATAGTAGTTTTATCTGTATGCATTATCTTAGTTTTTGCTATGTTAAGATATAAGTTGTGATTTTCACTATTCAATTGTGTTGAGGCTATTAGGTTTTCTATGCCATTCTGTGTTGTGGATAGTAATACTGTATCATCAGCATATCGAATCATATTTCCAGACATCTTATTTCCCTTTGGTTTAATCAATGTCACCAGTTGTCTCCCCCTGTTTTGAAAACCAACACAGCTAGCGTCTGTCTTTGATTCCGCTGGTCGGCAAAATAACCTTGACATATTTTCTGTCTACCCAAGAATTCTCAAGGTCAGCGGTGCCGTTTAATCAACCTGCCACTTGTTGTAAACAACTGCAGCTGCAAATCATACTGTCCTTGTTATCTGTATTGTCTGATTGTGACTCCACAGTGATTTCATGACATACAGGAAGAATTGACACCTGATGAATTGGCAGTACAAGCTAGAGATATCTTGATAACTGCAGCCAAAGATTTAATTCCGACTAAGAATAAGCAATATAAGTCATGGATTGTATCAAACACGTTAGAAAGAATAAAACAACGAAGGGAACTGAAACTGAAAGGAGGCGAAACCAATAACAGCAGGATGAAGTATGCATCTTTAACTCGAGAAATAAGAAAGAACTCACGAAAGGACAAAATCAATATATACAAGATTGGTGTACCAGAATAGAGCATTATCATAAGAATGGCAGAGATTACGAAATGTTCAGAAGAATGAAGTTATTGACAAGAAAATTTCAATCTCAAGTAAATGTTGTCTGTGAAAAGTTGGGAAAGACCCTGACAGAATCTTACAAACCTTCTAGAAAGATGGCAGGATTACTGCAGTGAATGTATGCTGTGAATGACTGTAAGTATTTGAAAGAGATAGATGAACCAATGACTGCAGACACATAAAATCAACCCTCATTAGATTACATTGCATGGTCAATAAAGAACCTGAAGAATGGTAAATCACCAGGATTGATTGATTGATTTAGGAATCGACATCACAGCATTCGGGGCATTCCCTTAAGCGCTCCGTCCCCATCCTCAACATCCAGCGAAGAGTTTCAACACCAATAGTACCAGTAGCAATTTGATTATATGTCCGTCTCGCCTTTCCTCTGAGCGTTGAGCGTCGGCCAGACCTCCTCATCACTCCTCGCTGTCGCATTCTTGCCAGACCATGGTAATCCATTTGCTCCTCCGAGGTGTACACGTGCTCCCACAAGGCTGCAACCACGTCTGCCTTGTCATGTATCAATACTCCACCAAGTTCTGCAGAGCCAGCCAATCTGTCCGCCTGTTCATTTCCCAACACACCGGCATGCCCCGGAGAAAAGATCCAGGCGATGCTTGTCACCCGTGACCTCCGAAGCGAAGCAAGCCACTCCGCACGAAGCCTGCCCGTCCTCACCCTTGTCAGCATGCTTTCTGAGTCAGTTACAATCACGATGTGTGTGTGTGTCGTATTCTCCATCCAGCGGAGAGCCGCAGTGACTGCCTCCACCTCTATTATTAAGCTGGATGTTGTGGTATCATATGCCAGGCTCTCCTGTACCAAACGTCAACCATTAGCATTGGCTATGAACCCCGAGCCACTTCTCTCACCTCTTGACACCGAACCATCTATGTAGATAATCAATTAAAGCAGGAGGAGAAGAAAGCATACAAATATATCACACATTATGTAAAAAGATATGGACATAATGGTATATGACTAAAAGATTGCAAGATGACTATCTTCATTCCAATGCCAAAGAGGCAACCTGTAATCATGCACCAACTATAGAACTGTTGCCCTGATCAGTCATGCAAGTAAAGTTCTACTAAACATCATAATGGGAAGACTTCATAAGAAAATAGAAGAAGAGATTAACGTGGCTCAAGATGGAATTAGACAAAAAAGAGGAACAAGAGATCACATACTCAATATGCGTTTAATAATAATGTAGTGTCGATAATTTAATGTAAACATATTCTCATGTTTTGTGGATTATTCTAAGGCATTTAACTGTGTACAACATCAGAAATCATGAGGAATATGGGCTTTCCATCACATGTAATTTAATTTTGTTGCATATCCCTTACTTGACGTTGCAGTAAACACCAGCATTTTCAGCTGCTGTTGATATACTAGGCAAGTGTTACGTTCAGTAGTTTGCCATTGCATTCTGAACGACCGGCTCCTATACCTTTTTTGAAAATACCAGCACTGCTGTGTTTCGAACCCGGGTATACGGGCTCACAAACCGCGTTCGCAAGCCCTTAGCCACAGTCATAAAAATGCTCTATCTAGACCAACAAGCAGCGGTTAGAACAGATTGTGAGACATCAGATTAGTTTGACATCAAGCAAGGAGTCCTACAGGGCTGTGCGCTTTCCCCCTATTTGTTTAACATGAACGCCGAACATCTAATGAGCAATTTCAGAGATTATACGCACCATGTAATACAAATAAAATATGAGCAAAAATGCGAGGAATTCTACGAAGACATCCATGACGCGCTAAATAAAATAGATAAGCAGGACAACATCATAGTTATGGGAGACTTCAAAGCAAGACTAGGACATAACAGAGTGGGCATAGAAAAAACATCTATGAGCATTTGGAGATCAGCATAATGAAAGGAATGATAACGGAAGTAGACTGATAGAGCTATGCAGCCAACACGACCTCTATATAACAAACACATTCTATAAACGTAAAGATTCACAAGTATACACCTGGTATAAATGGAACGATCTAGATACTAAAAGCCAAACTGATTTTATATTAACAAGAAACAACAGAAAGAGAAATATATTAGATGCAAGGGCAGTGCCCAATTTAAGAATAAACACAGATCATAAAGGAGACGGATTGTATTTGCAGCAAAGAACCTCAATGGCTTGGAACGCTGAAGAAGAAGAAGAATAAAGGAGTCGTTGCCACAATAAGAACCATCAGAAGAAGAAAGCAACGAGCAGGAAAATACATGCCACGCGAATCAGTAAACTTAAAAAAACCTTAAAGACGAGGCAGTATGGGAATATTATGAGAAAGAAATAACTGCAATATTTGTAAAATTACCTATAGAAAGAAAAACAGTGGAAGAAGAATGGGAGATTTTCAAATCAAGCATTTTAAATACTGCAAAACTAACATGTGGAACCACGAAAAAAAGGCAAAGCACGGCTACAGAAAATAACAGGTTGGTGGAATGCAGAGGTAAAGAAAGCGGTAAAAGACAAAAAGGAAAAATAAAAAAAGTGGTTGAAGAGAAAAATGTGATTATATAGAGTATACAATAGAGAGAAGACATGTGACTAGAATAGTAATGAGGGAAAAACAAAAAGACTGGGAAGTGTATGAAGAAAGCCTAAATAAAAACTACAAGGAGGCAACTAGAAACTTCTACAAAAAGAAAAGTGCAATGCGAATCAGAGGAGAACCCTTTGACCCAACTGAAATAATTAACAGCGAAAATGGAGAACCAATAAGTGAACAAAATAAAATCCTAATAAGATGGAAGCAGTATTTCGAACAACTTCTCAACATCCCATCAGATGTCACAGGACTTAAAGAAACCTACACAGATGCAGCCTGATGTTCACCGAAGAACTAGAACCGAACATATTGAAAGAAGAAATTATAGAAGCCATCAGATTAGACCCATTGAACTAATCACCGGTACAAGATGAAATACCAAATGAACTAATTAAAACATCAAGAGAAGTAGGAACAGCATGGCTGCATATATTATTCAACCATGTTTGGGTAGAACAACAGACACCACGAGACTGGAGAAACGCCATAATTATCGCAATTTGGAACAAAGGCAGCAAAAGGGATTGCACACAATACAGAGGCATTTCACTGTTGAGTAATACAGGGAAAATATTTTGCAAAATTCTTGAGAAACGACTACGAACTACTATAGAACCCCAGCTAAGCGAAACACAACTTGGATTTAGGAAAAACAAAGGATTCACAGATGCCATTTTTGCTCTTAGACAACTTATAGAAAAATCAATCGAATTCAATGAAACACTCTACTTAGCCTTTGTCGACCAAGAAAAGGTACTTGCTAGAGTAGATAGAAACAAGCTGTGGAAAATCCTTGAACAATATTGTGTGAGTACACATCTAACAAACCTATGTAGAAGTTTATACAACAACAGTGAATGCATAGTGAGAGCAACTGGAGAACACTCAGAACCCTTCACCATAAGATCTGGAGTACGACAAGGTTGTGTCCTGTCCCCTCTCTTGTTCATAACATATATAGACAACATATATACAGAAACCAGCCAAACAGAGACCGCAAGAACACCGCTTGACGAGAACACAGAAGAAAAATCATCTGCATTAGAGAACTCCTGTTTGCCGACGACCACTCACTAATAGCAAAATCAGAAGCTGAATTAAAAGACCACATGAATGGTCTAAACGAAATGTGTAGGGAACATAACATGCAAATTAGCACAATTAAAGCAGAGGTAATGAATATAAGTAAATAAGAAAAAAAATTTCACCTAACCGAACATCCCTTGAAATAAGTTCAGTTTTTCAAGTACCTTGGAAGTATAATATCATCAAATAGCATATCAGAAGACGAGATTGAATATAGATGCAATAAGGCAAACCAACTCATTGGACAAATGGCACAAATATTAAAGAACAAACGTGTATCAATAAACTACTAAGAAAGCACTTTATAACACAATCTTCCTACCAACTCTATGCTACCAATGCCAAACACCTGGATAATGACAGAAAAAGAGAAAAGATAAATCACAACAACAGAAATGAGATTCCTGAGAAGAATACTCAATATATCAAGAAGTGATAAAATCAGAAATGAAGAAACCAAGACTAAGGGGTGGAGGGGGGGGGGGGAGGGGTGTTTAAAGCAGCGCTTGAGTTTTTTTTTTTTTTTTTTTTTAGAAGGCACCAAGTTTAATGGCTTGGCCATGCAAGTAGGTTACCAACTGACAGTATACCACAACAAGCAATTATGTACAGACCAGAGGGAAGCAGAGGAAGAGGCCGACCATGTAAACGATGGACGCAGGGAATAATAGAGTCCATGGGAATATTGTTAAATGAAGCCCATAAGCCGGCACTCTCACGCTGTTTATACTTCACCTCGACACCGCAAGGTAGAACAAGAACATTATGAGATGAGATGCGATGATTATTATTCAAATTGAGACTATCATAACATGTATTGAATGAATGAAATTGTTGAACGTGTGAAGCTGCACCACGACTCTGATGATCGTCTGAGATGGCTAAAGATGACTGTCCAGCTTATCGGCATGTCACATAATGATGATGATGATGATAAACACTAGTCGCCGACCACATTTGATGACGCCATTTATATCTGTACTCTATAAACTAAACTTCCCTGCTTAAGACAACCTGCGCGTCATCAATGCATGTTGTGTAATCAGAGACATCCGATCTGTGTTCTATTAAATAGTCATTGTGTGGGAACGCGCACTAGACAATGAAGATAATGCTTGTGGGAAGTGACTGTTGGATGTCTATATATCACTGACAGTAAGTCATCTATTTCTGAGCCACAGAAGCTATGACAAGTGACTGTTGGGTTTATATGTATTACTGAAAGTAAGTATCTATTCCTGGGCCACAGAGGCTGTGACAAGTGACTGTTGGATGGCTATATATCACTGACAGTAAGTCATCTATCCCTGGGCCACAGAAGCTATGACAAGTGACTGTTGGATGTCTATATATCAATGACAGTATTTCATCTATTCCTGGGCCACAGAGGCTGTGACAAGTGACTGTTGGATGGCTATTTATCATTGACAGTATTTCATCTATTCCTGGGCCACAGAAGCTGTGACAAGTGACTGCAGAATATCTATATATCATTGACAGTAAGTCATCTATTCCTGGGCCACAGAAGCTGTGACAAGTGACTGCAGAATATCTATATATCATTGACAGTAAGTCATCTATTCCTGGACCACAGAAGCTGTGACAAGTGACTGCAGAATATCTATATATCACTGACAGGAAGTCATCTATTCCTGGGCCACAGAAGCGCAGTGGCGAGCCCGCGTGTCTGCAGACCCGGTGGTCCTGGGTTCGAACTGGTCTATGATATAGAAGTTCCCAGATCGGACTAGCCTCGAGTTGGTATCAGAAAATGGTTTGGGAAGTAAATGCGACCGGTGTGATATTGAACACATCTCTCCTCCTGTGCCCATTGGCCAATAAAAATTGTGCCTGGCATCTTTCATTATACGTATCATCATCATGTGTCATGCCGATAACCCTGGGCGGATATGGTTCGCCATACGACCTATTCTTCTGTATATCATCATTTCCAGGATCTCTATTCGACTTTCTAATTGCTTTTTCAATGACCATGGTTCTGCGCCACATAGTAGTTTAGAATATGTATAACATTTGACAATTCTAATTTCTGTTGTGATTTTTCTTTTCTCTTTTTATGTCATTGTCCAGGTTTGGCATTGGTAACATAGAGTTGGTAGGAAGATTGTGTTGTAAAGTGCTTTCTTAGTAGTTATTGATACATGTTTGTTCTTTAGTTTTGATGCCATTTTCCCAATCAGTTGATTTGCCTTATTGCATCTATTTTCGATCTCGTCTTCTGATTTGCCATTTGATGATACTTTACTTCCTAGGTACTTGAAACTCTTTACCTGTTTCAAGGGATGTTCGTTTAGTTGAATTGTTGTTGCTTTTTCTTCTTTAGTTATAGTCAATACCTTTGTTTTAATTGCGCTAATTTTCATGCTATGATCCCTACACATTTTGTTTAGACTATTCATGTGGTCTTGTAATTCAGCTTCTGATTTTGCTATTGGTGCTTGGTCGTCCGCAAACAGGAGTTCTCTAATGGTTAGATTTGCAGATGGTTCTTCTACTGTGTTTTTGTCATGCGGTGTTCTTGCGGTCTCTGTTTGGCTGGTTTCTTTACAAATGTTGTCTATATATGTTATAAACAAGAGAGGGGACAGGACACAAGCTTGAGGTACTTCGGATCTCCTGATGAAGAGTTCTGAGTGTCCTCCAGTTGCTCTCACTGTGCATTCACTGTTGTTGTATTAGCTTCTACATAGTTTAATTAGATGTGTACTCACTCCATATTGTTTAAGTATTTCCCACAGCTTGTTTCTATTTACTCTATCAAATGCCTTTTCTTGGTCGACAAAGGCTTAGCAGAGTGTTTCATTGAATTCAAATGATTTTTCTATAAGTTGTCTAAGAACGCCGGCTTCGTGGCTTAGAGGTTAGCGACTTCTCTCCGTAATCTCGTATACTCTCGTAGGTAACGTGATGACGGTGAGAATCAGCAGTGGTTCGAATCGCATCGGTAACTTACGGGGTATGCGAGCCGGCCGCTCAGAAAGCAATGGCAAACTACTGAGCGTAATCTTGCCTAGAAATCAACATACAGCTGAAAGATGCTGGTGTTGACAGCGATGTCCTGTAAAGGATATGCAATAAAAACATTTGTCTAAGAACAAAAATGGCATCTGTGCATCCTTTGTTTTTCCTAAATCCAAGTTGTGTTTCGCTTAGCTGGCGTTCTATAATAGTTCGTAATCTGTTCTCAAGAATTTTGCAAAATGTTTTCCCAGTCTATCAGTCTATCATCAAACGTATAAATAACCTCTATCTTCACAACTCTAAACTATTAGGCAGAACTACCTAAGCCATTGTTATCCTGGTCCGCTCTTGACCACGGTCAAACGCCTAGTGATCCTGAAGGATCCGCTCCGTGCTTGCCGCGAAGAGAGTCCCAGTGTTTCCACGCTGTGTGAAAAGTGCTCACAAGCGAGTCACTTTTCATGGTCCAGATATCCAAATGGACTTTGCTTCTGAATACTGCCATAACCTATGACCCAGTCTAAATCAGGTTATGGCAGACAGACAGACATATGACCGACAGGCAGATGGCTTGACGGACGAATGTATAGACAGACAGGTGGACTGATCATTTTGTGGGACTAAAAGGGCTGACTGCCATCAGAGGAAATCCATCGTGTCCCAAGATGGGCTCATGGTAGCGAAAGAGTTAAGTGAACTGATTGATATCAAGACAGAGACAGATTGACATAATGAGAGAGAGTGAGTGAGAGAGAGAGAGAGAGAGAGAGAGAGAGAGAGAGAGAGAGAGAGAGGGATAGAGAGAGAGAGAGTGAGAGAGAATGAGAGATAAAGAGAGAGAGAGCGAGAAAGAGAGAGAGAATGAGAGAACGAACGAACGAACGAACTTTATTTTAAAAGGGTAACAAATTGGGCACGCAGGCCCGTCTTACATTCGGCCCTTTCGATCACTCATCTTTCATTCATCAAATGTGCATGTTACATTTACATAGGGGAAAAACATTGTCAAATTGATTTCGTAAGCATAAACAATGCATATTACGCATGGTACATTCACATGGGGAAAAAAACCAATGTCAAATGAAAGTTGTAAACATAAACAGTGCATATTGCAATGTTGTGAGACACATCCCCCATCCACCCTCACACCCCGTAGCCACCCACACATCCCTCAGCCACCTACACATCCCCCACCCACCCCACCCCCACCCACCCACACATACCTCCGCGCACTCACACAGACTCAGGCAAACATACATGCCGTCACCCACCCACCGATCCCCCACCCACACATACATCCCCCACCCATCCCATAACCGACCGGCACACACCCACCCACATATTCGCCACCACCAACCCACACACCCGCAACCACCCAGCAAAACACACATCACAAAACCACACACAAATACCCACGTCAACCCAAACATCCCGCACCTACCCATACATACATTCTGCACCCTCACAATTTTCCCCACCCACCCTCACACACATATCAGCCAACCTACACTCACCTCTCAACTACACATCCTCCACCTATACACACATCCCCACCCACAAACACATCTCCCCACTTGCCCACACATATCCCGCACCCATAAACACCCAAAAACACACACCTCCCACCCACACACACCCCACCACCCACATATACCCCACCCATACACATCCGCCGCTCAAACACATCTTACCACAAACACACACATCCCCCAACCATACACTCATCTCTCACACACATCCACCCACTCACGCACTCATCCATCAACAAACTCACCAGATATATATATATATATATATATATATATATATATATATATATATATATATATATATATATATATATATATATATATATATATATATATAGAGAGAGAGAGAGAGAGAGAGAGAGAGAGAGAGCGAGAGAGAGAGAGAGAGAGAGAGAGAGAGAGAGAGAGAGAGAGAGAGAGAGAGAGAGAGAGAGAGAGAGAGAGAGAGAGAGAGAGAGAGAGATGTTAGAACAACTATGTCACAAAGAAAAGGGTAATTTACTTGCGTTTAACAACGAGGATAGTGTATAGTTTAGCCAGGTTTAGCTAATGTTAAATACATCCTTCTTTCTGTTTAGACGCCTGGGTACACGCGCGAGGATCCACACTGAGACAACATGGTCCTACAATGGCTCCAAGCATGCACCATTCTGTCAGTGTATGCGGTGAATGCATGCTATGCTGCAATTGGTAACTTGCATTCTTATTAATTGTGTGAATTGTTATAACATTATTAGAGTCCAAATTCCAATTTACTGCAACATATTGAGAAAATGATCGGCATTATCGTCACCATCGACTTGTTATTATCACCACCACCATTTTGTTATTATTGTCACCATAATCTTGTTATTATAGCAGAATCAAAGCATCATCATCTTACAATGCCTTGCCGGCTGGCGAAGCCGATCATGCCTCTCCACAAATTGCTATCTCCGACGGCATGGATCAGTTCTTGTGTTGACTCCATTCCGTGCCATGATTAACATCTTTCAAGATTCTTCTTCTGCTGTCTACCTCTACCTCTCTTTCCGCAAATCTTTTCTGTTGTCTTGAAAATTCCAGATTTTGTTTTTTCGTAACGTGCCCCCCACCCATCCCCCTACCCACCCACCCCCCCCCCAAAAAAAAAATAAATAAATAAATAAATAAATAAATAAAAAAAAAACGATGACTGTATCTTTCTAATGTTTGTGATAAGTTGTCATTGCGACATAGTTTCTGTCAAACTGTCCTGATTGCTCATTTTGGCTGCCCAATTAATTTTCAACATTCTTCTTTAAGACCACATCTCCAAGGCTTCCATTGATGTTTTCGCCTTTTTACTAACTGGCGAGGATTCGCTCCCATATATCAAAATTGGTTCTATGTACCATGCAAGAATTCTCTTTCTAACTGTCAAGGACACTATTGTACTAAACGTTCTGCATTTGAAAGTATCAAGATTTTGCTTGTCCTATTCTGTTCTTTATCTCAGTGATGCTTCTTTCATCCGATGTTATCCCTGTGCCAATATATCTGAATTTCTGCACTTGCCCCAAAATGACGTCAATTACGTTAATTGCAAGTTAGAAACAATATGTTTCTTTGATATTACCATGACGTCTGCCTTCCTATTATTCAAACTAAGGACCGTTTGTTCACTTTCTACATCTATGATTTCCTGTAGTTCATTCTGACTTGTTGCTATCAAGACAGTGTAATCAGCATAACATAAGTTATTGATATTACTAGGGTATGTCAATAAGTAAGCCACAAATGGCTTTAGCAAAATAACTAAATATAATATTAATAACAACTTGTAATCAATTTGCATACATTGTCCCTTTATTTCTCAGCATAATTTCCACCAACATTGATGCACTTATCCCATCGTTTTATCAGTCCTCCCAAACCGGCTGCATAAAACTGCGTGCTCTGTTTTCTAAACCACGGTTTCACTTCACATTCAACTTCGGAGTCATTCGCGAAATGTCTCCCTCGAAGATGAGTTTTCAGTGGACCAAAAAGGTGGAAATCGCTAGGGGCTAAGTCGTGGCTGCACGGTGTATGTTCCAGGGCATGCCACCTTGGATGGCTAATTTTCTCCTGAGTTAATCAACCCGTATGTGGTCTGGCATTGTCAAGAAGAAGCCACACTCCTCTAGTCAGCAGTCCTGGACGTTTTCTTCGAATTGCATCATAAAGCATCGATAGAACTTCACAGTATGATTCAAAATTCACATTGTCACCTTTCTTCTTGAAATTGGTTAAAAGCACTCCTTGACAATCCCAGAACACTGTCAGTATAACCTTCCCTGGTGATGGCGTAACCTTGAATATTTGTACACAATGCGAAGAAAGATGTTTCCATTGCATTGAAGCACGCTGTGATTCGGGCTGGTAGTGATTCACCCATGATTCGTCCCCAGTAACAGTCCTGTTCAGCATGTCTTCTCCTTCATCTTCGTATCGACAGAGATGATGCAATGACAGGCCAAATCGGTTCATTTTATGTTCCTCCTTCAATTACCTGGTACCACCTTGAGCACACTTTCTTAAATTTCAATCGATCATGCATTATGCTGTATGCTGACCCATTTGAGCACCCTGTTGCAGATGCTACAGAGTCTATCGTTACTGGCCTGTTGTCACCTCTAATCATCTCCTCCACCCGCTGCACGGATGCTTCTGCTGCAATCTCAACAGGACGACCAGTTCGGATTCCATCAACACTTTTAGAGCGGCCTTGAGAAGATTTTTCTACCAAGATTATCACCGCTTTACGGGAAAAACATTTGTCAGCATAAACAAGAAGCATTTCCTTATGAATGCCCTTTGCAGGCAGTCCTTTTGCCCACAAAAAACGCACAAAACCACGTCGCTCTTTGGCTGTACACTCCGTAAGTACAGTCGCCATTGTGTCTATGCGCTGCACATGCTCAAGAGACACCTATCGCCACCTGACGAACGGGAATATAAAGTTAGATGTTGCTGTCACCTAATGACACCTGCAGAAAACAGCAACTACATTTACCTGCCATCCCACAGAACAGTGTGATTTACTTATTGAATCGCCCTCGTATGGCCACCAACCAGGATTCAGATATCATCTCGTAATCCACACTTCTATGGAGAAGGGTGTTAGTCCCAGGGTGGTTAAATGGATATCAGTTAACATGCATTCACGTAGGGTGAATCTCTCCGTCTAGGGTCATGGTCCTCGGAAGCGAGCATTATTACTCTTGAATTACCACAATGATCTGCAATATCGCCTGTGTTATTCAATGCATACACACGCAGGATTACAAGCATTGAAGCACCATGGACCTGGAGGATACTGACATTTGCAAGTTATGTCTTTGCGTATAGGGGGGGGGGGGGGGGGTAGAAATAGCACAAGAGCTGCAGGATAAAGTAAACAAAGTGATCGACTGGTGAACAGAGATGGGTCGTGTCATTAAAGCATATAGCGTGTCTGTGTTACTGTGTTCACCTGACATCCCAAGTCTTACAATAAATGGCAGAAATGTTAACAGAGCGAGTAAACTCAGGTACAGTGAAATCACCTTCGACAGAAGTCTGTCACTTAGAGATCGCGTGGAAGCAGATGTTAAGAGATCTAAGACAATCGGTGAGCTGAAGAACATATCAGACAGGAAGCTAAGAATGGTGTTCAAACACTTGTTCATACTCTAGCAATATCTGATGCTCTCAATAATTGAGTATGGACTGGGGCTGTTAAGGATGTCAAAAGATCAGTTGGTGACAATAGAGCGCATACAAAATGAAGCAATGTGGTTGACACTGGGATGCACTAGGGACACTCCGATAGTGTGCAGCAGTACATTATAGTTTTACCCACGATTGCAGACAGGCTCAAGTTCCTACAGGCTATATCATGTGTCCGAGTGGCTGTAGGAACAGAATATCCTATGCATGAAGCCTGACCAGTTGTGGATCACAGGCAGATGGGGGGAAACTCATGGATGTCTCAGGCAGAGGGCGCAATAAGAGATGTGCGCATGCTTGAGAACATTGGGCGAGGAGATCTTCTGAATACCAGTGGAAAAGTTAAAACATGTTTAGAGTCATCGGGAATGCAGGGAATGGCAGGCAAGGTGTACTGACTGGAATGTGCAACAATTGATCAAGGCCAATTAGCGTCTAGGTGAGATCATCATCTACATATGTAGTGCTAAGCTGTGAAAGAAGTGCCTGGGGGTTTGTGGCGGGAGTTTGGGGGCGGTGTTCTGTGCAGGATAGTCTGGCATATGATACCACAACATCTGGTCTGATAATTGATGGTGGAAGCAGTCACAGCGACTGTCCGAAGACAAACAACACACGCTTGTCGTGATTGTAACGGACTCAGAAAGTATGATGAGAAAGGTGAAGACGAGCATGCATCAGGTAGAGTGGAAACCTTTAGTTCAGCAATCATAATTAGGGAGCATATGTTGGATTCCCCCCCCCCCACACCCCTCCCCCACTCCCCCCCCCCCCAGAACTTGCTGGTGTGTTGAGAAAGAAGCAAGCTGACAGATTGTCTGGGTCTGCACCGCTCGGTGGGGTATTAATGCTTGATAAGACAGACGTGGTCGGAGCCCTTTTGGATTGCACACACAAACACACACACACACACACACACACACACACACACGCACACACTCACTCACTCACTCACACACTCACTCACTCACACTCACACATGCAAGCACATGCACACGCACATCGTTAACACATGTCCATCCATCCATCCACCATGTGCCATGCCGATAATCGTGGGCGGTCATGATTCGCCACATCACACGAGTCATGGATCAGCACAGTGTTCTTGACTCGACCATGCCAGGTGGCCAATCTATCCAAGTATGTATGTCTCTGTCTTCCCCTTGGTCTCTTTCCTTTGATCTTGCAAGTTGTCACCACGTTCTCCAATTCATTTATTCTTATAGCATGCCCAAAATATTATGACTGTCTACGTCTAATTTCTCTAATTAGTGTAAGATTTTCATTTGTTTCTTGTAGGACTTGGTCATTGGTTTTTCTCTCTGTCTATGGTATTCATTGCATGTTCCTCAGAAACTACACTCCCAGGGCCATCATATTTTTTTTTTTTAAATCATGCCTGTTCATTGCCCACGTATCACATCCATACAAAAGTGCAGGTTCTATGTAGCAAAAAAACACTCTTTTTCTCGTTGCAATTGACATCTTTTTATTTGTCAGTATGTTTTCATACTGCAAACAGCTTCCTTCGCCATGGCGATTTTTGTTTTAATATATTCATAGCATCTCCGATCAGATGTTATGAATGTTCCGAAATAATTGTAACGATTCACTTGCTTAAGAATATTCCCATTTAAGTGTACACTACATTGTGGTATTTCCTTCGTCCTAGTGACGACCATAGTCTTTGTCTTCTTACAATTAATTTCTAACCCAAGTTGTGTGCAACAACATCATCTACTAGATTTTGCAGAACCTCCTCATTGTCTGCAATAAATACTGTATCATCCGCATATCTAATGTTATTGATGTTTTGTCCTCCAATGATGATTCCTTTCATATCTTCTACACTTCTGAAAATATTTTCACTGTGCAGGGAAAGCAGATATGTAGACATTACACATCCCAGTCTCACACCTCTCTTTTTTTTTTTTTAAGCATATCCTTTTTACAGGACTTAGCTGTCAACACCAGCATCTTTCAGCTGTATGTTGATCTCTTGGCAAGATTGCGCTCAGTAGTTTGCCATTGCTTTCTGAGCGGCCGGCTCACATACCCCGTAAGTTACGGATGCGATTCAAACCACTGCTGATTTGAACCGTCATCACGTTACCTGACGAGAGTATACGAGATTACGGAGAAAAGTCATAACCTCTAAGCCACGAAGCCGGCACACCTCTCTTAGTAGGCTAAAATTGACCTACTTAATTATAATTCTCATGGCAGCTTGTTGTTTCCAATATATGCTTTGTTTTAAAAACAAGTCTAAGGTCTTTCCCATCAATTTATAGTTCTGCAAGCATCTCTGTCATGTTGACGTGTCTTACTTTATTGAAAGCCTTTGTGTAGTCAATAAAGCAAAGGTGTAGATCTTTGTTTACTTATTTAGAATGTTAAATTACCTTTCTCAGCATGTGCACAGCATTTACTGTACCCTTGCCTTCTACAATCCTACATTGTTCTTCTCCTATTCCAGGTCGAATTTTTTCTTAACTCTTTGCATGATAATTCTTAGCAAAATGTTTGTAATGTGACTCATTATAATAATTGTACGATGTTGATCACATTCCAAGGTTCATGATTTCATTGCTAGAATTACATAATTAAGGAGGTATATCTCCAGTTTCATATATCGTGGTCAGCAGTCTGGTGACTTGATCTATTTCATACTCGTCTAAAGCATTAATCATTTCTGTTGTGATATTGTCCGAACCAGGGTTCTTGTCAGTTTAACGCTGATCGTATTCCGGTATGAACCTAAGGCCTAGACTACGTCAATATGGAAGCGCTAGACTCGAGTTTCGCATTCGTTTGAGCTCGTCAGTAGTGCATATCCTTGACGACAATCAAACGGGCACATGATAATTAAATGATTATTGCTCGCTGAACTGTAGGCGGTCTGGTGTGCTTTGCTAGTAAAGAACACATGATCATTCGGCGCCACATCGATTGACTGATGTCAATCGCGGCGATCGGGCAAATTTTGAGCTATAGCCTACAATGTGTGACGTGGTGATATTTTAGTGTGATAACTTTGTCGCGTCTAGGGTGTGCCGCCTGGTCTAGTGGTTACACACCCGCCTCACACGCCAGTGATTCGGGTTTGATCCCGGGTCCAGTCAAGGATATGCACTACTAACGAGCTCAAACGAGAGCGAAACTTGAGTTTCATATCGTTAAGAACATTCAGAATCTCCATTTTCAATATTGACGGTCCATCGATATTATTTCGAACATCCTACTGTTATCCTCTGTTGCCATACAAGTTTTTCATATAATCTGAACACACATGTAAGATTTCATATTTTTCTGCTATGTTTCCACCTGATGTTTTTAGGCAGTCTGTTGATGTACGTGTTCTTTTATTAGTAAGTTCCTGAATTTATTTGTGCGTTTTCTTTTGTGTGTGTGTGTGTGTGTGTGTGTGTGTGTGTGTGTTGTGTTTCAATTTATATGCAATTTTTCTATAGCCATGCTGCTGATGTATCCTTTTCTAATTTTCTGACTTTTCTGTGAATGTCTTCATAATTGGCAGGGTTATCTATGTTGCGTCTGCTTGTTTCCATTAACTGTACAATTGCATCTATCATCCATATCTTGAATTTTGAATTGTGAAATACTTGTTTCTGCAGCAAACTGATTAATTTCTTCAACATTTCCCAATAATAAACCACATCTTGAAACAGGATCTTAAGATCAGACAATACATTATATCTCTTCTTTACTGCTATGTTAAAAATGTCTTATATTTCCTTGTCATTTTTCAATGTACACATATTGTATTTAATGTTTCCTGTTGTATATTTGCTTTTCTTTAATTTTACCCTCATTGTGCTAGTAATTAATTTGTGATCACTGTAGCAGTCTGCATAGGAAACTGGTTTTACTTTTATTAACGCATTACGAAACATTCTGGTAATTAGAATGTAATCAATTTGGTTTCTAATCCTGTTGTGAGGGATCCTCCATGTCCATAATCTTTTATAATGTTGTTTAAACCAGGTATGTCCTACAATCATTTCCTGCTCTTTTGCCATGTCTACAAGTCCGAATCCTCGTTTGCTTCGCACTCCCAAACCAGTGTTGCGCACTAAGCATCCACCGCCTTGATGTCCAATCTTTGCATTGAAGTCACCTATTATGATATTTATTTCTGAATTTTTACATTTCTTCAAAGCAGTCTCCATGTCATTATAAAATTCCTCTTACGCTATCTTCACTGCTTTCTCCTGTTGAGGCATGTATTTGAACGCCGTTTATTTTAAAAGATCTGCCGATTACTTTTAACACAAGTACTCAATGAATAATAATAAGTGCAAGTAGAAGAAAACATGACCACAAAAAAAAAGAGACAAAGAAGGAAAAATGTCTAACAACTGTCAAACTACACTGCTAAATTTAATGTTAACAATATTGTTTGATGAACAAATATTTGCAGCCTACCCGTCAGCATGCCCGGCTGGTTGGTTCGGCATCGACTGCATGTTTAAATGTCACTGCAGTAGCGAGATCTCGTGCAATATTGATGGCAATTGTCGAGGCTCTCCGGAATGTGTGAAAGGCTACTTTGGTCCAGGCTGCCAGTATAGTAAGTGATGACTGTGTTAATCAGTGACTCTTGATCAGCATCATTGTCTCATTATCAAGTGCCTTGCGGACTGGCGTGGGATAATATGCTTCTCCGCATATTATTATCTCCAGCAGGGTGTATCAGTGTGTATCTTTGCACACGACTTTTAAGAATTCTTCTTCGTGTCTTCATCTTTCTTTTTCTACACAACTTTCCAGTTGTCACATTGTAGTTATCGATTAGGCAATTGCAGCCGTTGCTATGCAAACAGAAACACTTCATTTTAAATCTTTGACTAGCGTGGGGATAACATACTCCACACTTGAACAATATCAGTGATTATGTGTATATTATTTCAGCCAAAGTATTATACGTTTATTCACAACATCTGATGTATACAGGCAAGGAATCGTATAATAAATTGTTTGTGACGAATGTGTTTTGATTCATTAAAGAAATACACAGTGTTGAATCATCATAACGTGTTGATAGAAACAAGTTATACAGTCATCAATTGGATTCGCGTTATATTAACACTGATGATAATCTGTGGATATTTGTCTTTGGGATGTGAAGACAAGTGATACAAACTCCCCTGCGGATCACACTCGACAGTCCCACTGAGCACTGCCTTTTTGAGAAAACGTATCGTCGTGCAACGACCCATATGTGAGCACGGTATCAGCATTATCAGCTTCAGAGGACATCTATAAGTGCAAAAACACATATGTGAGCACGATATCAGCATTATCAGCTTGAGAGGACATCTCTAAGTGCAACAACACATATGTGAGATAGATATGAGAACTACCAGCGTGGGAGAACATCCCTGATTGCAACAAACCAATATGTGAGAAAGCTACAAGCACTACCAGATTTATAAAACATCCCTAAGTGCAACAGCACATATGTGAGATAGATATGAGCACTGCCGGTCTGAGAGAACATCCCTATGTGCAACAACTCACATGCGAGAAAGATATGAACAACACAACGATGTGTTAGAAATCGCTTGTTGTTGCTCATCACAATAGTTTATGGGTCGTCTGTTCAGTAAGCAATGACATTTGAACGAAATATTGCCCAGAAAATAACAGACACTAAATTATTGGGTGGATTACGACATCCAGTAAACAACATGTTCAAGGAAGTGGGTTGACAACACAAGCTAATATAATAACGAAAACATATTCAACACTTTTAAATCACTTTTATGCAATGTGTGCAAAACAAACTCAGAGCGTGAACTCGCCGAAATGCTGCACCTGTGATAAGTGACACCACAATTGTTCCACACACAACAAAATCGAGAAGAACATGTAGAAGCGATAAACATTTCACTCGAGGGATATTGTTACAAGATCTATTGCATTCAGTCCTCTAAAAGTATTGGAGAGTTTTAGTCATCATATAGTATAACTTTTGGCAAGGAAAATCCCAATTGTACCTCGCAGTGGTAGTGGATGGGAAACAGACCATGGTGTGGCAAACGCAGCCCAAGGGATCGAATGTCCTTCGGGGATAAGTCGACAACTCTGCAGCTGAGCAGAGCAGGGCACTCGCGAGTCCTGACAGTCGGAAATGGCTGTCAAAAGCAGAGGTATACGATCCCCATGTTATGTGGAAATCAATTGAAAACCACCCCATTATCTTACCATGACTACATGATAAAACACCTTTCAGAGACAGTGAATGGAGTTAATGGCTAGCAAAGGACATATTCGTACAGTAGGGACAGTCATTAGCCAAAGATGGTACCATACCGTCATCCAGCTACTGATAGCAAAATAACTAAAACGAATAAATTTAGGATAGAAACATGTAGGACATTGAATGAGTTGGGAATGTTAAACAATGTTATAAGAGAAACGGAAAGCATAAAAACAGATTTCCTTTGTAACGCAATGAGAAGAGAAGCATTAGAGAACATCGTGACAACTGGGAAGATCAAGGGGAATAGTAGAGAAGAAAAATTATGCTGGATGGATTGAGACGGTGACATGGAGGAATATCACCAGCAGAGTTGATCCAGAACACCAAAGTTCGAGATCTGTGGAGTGACACAAACGCCAACGCCAGCTGGCAGGGCACTTGAAGATGATGATTGACATTGGTCAGTGGAAATCTACAATACCAACATCTCCTCGCAACCGCTCTGTGTTGTCATTATGCTGTGAGGGTATGCATGTGTGCCAGTGAGGCAACAATTGCTTCCAGCATCTTAAACTTTGACGTGATGACGTTTTGTTTCAGAGGATTTGCTCTACCGATACAATGTTCCCAGAGTGCCGCTGTTCCTCCGCGACAGCGATGACTCCACGTGCAACACGGATGCATCATCAACCCAGGTTGAAATACAGTTGCAAGGGATTTACGCTTTAACCTGGTTCAGGGTCATTGTGAATAATGCAGGTAAGTTGTGATTAACAGAGGTCGGTTGTGTAAATCCTAGTAAAGTTTGATTAATCATGATCAGATTTGACAAATCCAAGTAAGTTGTGATTAATCGTGGTCAGATGTGACAACTCCTGATAGATGTAATTTCTGATATTTATGTGTGAACAACTTTAGTAATGTGTGATTGTCAAAGACTGAACTATGAGGCCAGAGGTCTGCCTCATGATAGAACACCACCGGGAAGAGATATAGATTAGAGGTGATACCTTGCCCCGGAATAAGGGCAGGGTAGGGGATAGAATGGGGAACTATTAACTAGTTCTCTCATGAGACACGGAGACGGTGACCAGATAGTCAGCACTCTGGTCACGGCAGAATCACGGCGCCTACATGATAGCCACGATTGCTAATCAACAGAAAACAGCTAATGTAAGTGTGCCAAACAGAACGGCACGCAGAAAGCCGAAGGACACCTCAAGGTCCTTCCGCGTGGTGTGTAACCACGCGAGCAAGCTAGTCAGACTGGGGACTGACTTTGTAGCAGGCACCTCGTTGTAGTATTGATAGGAGATCTGTGTAACCAAATAGATAGAATTAACATTAGGGTTTAGAAACTAGATAGGCAATTCTGTGGCTTTGTGTGTGGTTTTGATAGCGACTGTTGTGTACTTGTGAAGAGCCAACGGCAATAAAATGTATCATTTATTTCCTCTCACACGACTTGCAAGTTCTTTGTGTGGTGTGGGAGAAGTAATCTGGTGATGCCTTACACATGAGTTGTTGACAGGCAAGGATTAATGTGATGTCAGAAGTGGTGCTTGGACGAAAGAGCCAAGCTAATACCCACAAATAAAGATTAATGTGGTGTCAGAAGTGGTGCTTGGACGAAAGCGCCAAGCAAATACACTCATCCACGGCTCTAGACTAAGTTTACAAATAGTGAAGTAGGGATTTAATTTGTGTCAGTGACGGTTAACTTGTGCAGAACTAGGACAAGTTGCTAACGAAACTGTGCCTATCGTGACGAAATAATGCTTATTTATGTTTAGTAAAATAGTATATACTTAAATCATGTGTTTCTTCAAGGTTGTAAGTATTGATATTATTATTTTCTGTTATTTATTTATGTAATTATTTATTTATTTATGAATAATTGTCAAAAACGATTCTTGGCGGAGCGATACACAGCCAGCAACAATATCGATTTTTGCAAGCTAAAAATAGCGCTGCGCCTCTGACGTAGCACGATTGACAAGCAGTTGGGTTGCGCCATTGGCAATCAGCATCTGAGTGTTTACAAATCGGTAAACTGCTGCCCGCCTGAATCAGTGCTTTATATTACCTATTATTTATTTATTTGAGTTACTAATTGAATATATTTGTTTATTTAAATTTATTTATTTATTTGTTTATTTATATTTTCGGTTATTTCAAAGCAGTTATTGAATTTCTTTTTCGTACTTTTTCTTGTGTTTACCGTCACGATGGCACTATTTTCAGTCAGACAAATTAGACTGGTCTGCACAACACTTGCATAGATTAAACTAGGTTAGTGACGAAAGGCATATACGGTTAGAACGAAGACAGGACATTGACAATTTAATATTAAGTAAACCATATTCTGTTATATTCGTGGGCATGTCCTTGTCATGGTGTCAAATTGTCAAATAATATGTCGTTTGCTATTTGTTAATTGTTGCTGCTCTGTAAACCAGGGTGAACAACAGCTGATTATAAGATTGGTGTGTATGCCGAAGTGCCAAACAGGTGACCTAGATAGAGAACTCGTGGCGATACTGAAGCGCCAAACAAGGTGACCTGTGTTAACGGAGTGTGTTCCTTGGTCTCGGGAACATTAAGTTGAGTAAAACTTACATATTTGGCATGCTATGTGATTAATAGTGCATCTCTTTTTCAGCTTGTGATGCATTAGCATACTTTTGTGCTCTGTTTTTTGCAGGACTAAATTTTTCAGGTTATGCACAAAGAGTACAATTTGCAGTGCTCAGATATTAACAAATATAACATATCAAAGAAAAATAAGTGAATAAAAAGTCAGTGTAGATCAACGCTAGCTATTTACCTAACATCATGGCTACTTTAGCTGACTTCGTAAAAGCAGGAAAAGAAATGCAATACACAGGTAAAGAGCTAGAAGAATATGCTGATAAGAAATTTAAAGAAGCAAAAGATGCTGAGAGAACTGAACGGGAACGAAAAGAAAATGCAGACAGAGATGAACGCGCTCGAGAAAGAGAGCATCAAAAAGAAATAGCACAACTAGCTGAGATAACAAAACAAAAACAGCTAGAAGATGACAAACAAGTTAGGCAAATAAAATTAGAATTAAAACAGAAGCAATTAGAACATGATAAGGAAATTAAGCAACAACAGTTACAACAAGATAAGGAAATTAAACAGAAAGAACTATAATTAAAACAGAAGACATTAGATTAGAAGAGAGAATTAAAGCAAAAAGAGATAGATGAAATGGCAAGAGTTAAGGAAAAACAAATACAAGTAGAATCAGAGACACAATTAAAGATGAAAGAGATGGATGTAGACTCACACGCAGAGATCTCTGCCACTAAACTTAAAAGTCAACAAGAAGAAAATAAGTTCAACAAATACAAAAATATTATCAAACAATATTGTAAAGAAGATTCAATATCAGCCTGGACAGAAAATGTCGAGTATCAATTTAAATATCACCAAGTTCCAATAGACATAGACATGTGGGCTATGATTTATATGAAGAACCTAAGTGGTGAGCCCCTTAAAGTGATAGAAGCTATACCAACTGAGCTTAGATCTAACTATCAATACATCCATGATAGGATAATGCAACACTTTTTACTTGATGCCCCTGGGTATCAGGTTCAGTTCTCAAATTTAAAACCTAAACCTAGTGAGACTTTCATGGACTACGTCTCAAATGTTCAGAGTGTACTAAATAGATGGCTTAAGGCAGCTAACATAGGAAAAGACTTTGATAGATTGAAAAATTTAATAGCCATGGATAAAATCATATCCACTATACCATCTCCTTTTGCTAAATTTCTACAGCAATTAGACATTGAGAACATAGAGCAGTTCGAAAAGAAAGGGTCTGCATATTTTTCTTCCAACAGAGATATTTTTAAGACCTCAAATGACTCTGAAGTAGTGTCCTTTGTGAAAGACCAACCAAAGAATTATCAAAGTAAGAGACAACACTTTCAGAAAATCGACACAAAAGATAGGAAAGTATCAAAATGTATTTATTGTCAACTTTTGCATGACACTTATAACATGTGTGACAAATCGCCAAATTATCCGGCGCATCTTGAAAATGTTATCAAGAAGCAACAAAACAAAAGATCTGCATACAGGCGTGCAATCAAATGCTTCTTTTGTTCCAGCTACGGCCATTATTCAAATAAGTGTCAGGGCCGCCAACGTATGAAAGCCAACAATGCTATTTTGATTGATACATCTTCTGATAGTGGTAGTGAGACTGAGTGTGAAGTTGAGAATGTATTATCTTTCAAGCAATCTGAAGATGTGTGTTGTGTGAACGATGTGTTAGCCTTTAACAGTTGTGACCAATGTCACCAATTTCATGCAGACGGCAAACTTACATGTGGGCATACAGTAACATCCTCCTTAGAGAATGCAAACGCAGCTATAGCCTCCAGAGGCAATCTATTGTTTCACTCTGCGTTGGTCAATGAGAAGCCATGCCGATGTTTGCTAGACAGTGGCAGCTCTATTATTGGTGTGAAAAAGGAACTTGTTAATCCAAAGGATTACACTGGTGACTCTGTAAAATGCCGAACTTTTTCTGGTAATATAGAAACCTATCCTCTGGCAAGAGCCCGTTTAAACACCCCGTTCCTTTCTGGTACCTTTACTTGTGCAATACTAGACAACCCTTGTGCTGAGTTAATTCTTGGGTGTCTGCCCCAGCTAAAGCACTGTACAGAGGAAGAAATATCTGTCTGGGAGGAGAAGAATGGTTTCACTCCAGTAAAAAGTGAAGATATCCTCGGACATCACAGTCCTAACAAAGGTGCTAGACCCATAACACTTGAAACTGGTCAATACATAATGGTGCTACTACCAGACAAGCATAATAAAATGTTAACTTCATGGCAAGGGCCTTTCAAAGTGATACAACAACTTTCAGATGTTGACTATGAAATATCAATAAACGGACACTTAAAGATATTCCATGTCAACAGGCTGAAACCTTACTTTTCACGACAACAGACAGAAGTAGAGACAGACGAACAAAGTGCACCCACATCTAGTGATCAGACGACAGACATACACAACGCAACTACACTAGGTAGCGAGACTGGCATATCCGACGATATCCATACATCTAGCGAGAATACAGAATACAAACTTAGTACCATCACCGTACTGAATCAGGTAGACGACGACGGAATGGAACTTCCCGTTCCTATTGTGGACAAGACTGCCACATTAGATAGCATACAGATAGAACAGGGACTAACAGACAGTCAACGACGACAATTAGTAGAATTAGTAACGGAATACAAAGACATATTTTCTGACATTCCAGGTAGGACGGACAGAATCGAACACTCCATTCTTCTTTCGGACTCTAAGCCTATTAAATGCAGGCCGTACTCAATCCCACTTAGCTATAGGGAAAATCTAAATAAGGAAATTCTTAATTTAGAAGTTAGTGGGATCATCCAGAAATCCACTTCTGAGTACTCTTTTCCAATCGTCCTAGCGAAGAAAAAGGACTCTACAATTCGTCTCTGTGTGGACTATCGAAAACTCAACAACGTCACTAAGATCGACGCAGAGCCAATTCCTTCCTGCGAAGATCTCATTCTTGACATGTCCACCTCCAAAATCTTTTCTAAACTAGATCTTACCAAGGGATATTGGCAGGTCCCGATGAAGTCTCAATCCATCCATCTTACTGCTTTTTCAACACCTTTAGGACTATACGAATGGCGTTTTCTTCCTTTCGGACTTCGAAATGCTCCTGCCACTTTCGTACGCTTAACTATAGATCTACTTCATGGAGTGACGAATACAGTGACCTATATAGATGATATATGTTTCCATACTGATGACTGGACAACACACTTACTGAAACTAAGACATGTCTTTGATAGGTTGCGACTCTTCGGGCTCACTGTCAAACCGAGCAAAGTCGAATTGGGCCTAAAAGAAATTGACTTTTAGGTCATGTCATTTCTCAGGGTCAACTTAAGACTGACAATAGAATTATTACCAAAATTATGAATCTGACCATGCCTACCACAAAAAAGCAGGTCAGAAGCCTTTTGGGGTTAGTAAATTACTATAGTAAATTCATACCACATTTAGCGGAAAGTACAAGTGTATTTTCCAATGTGTTAAAAGCATCTGTAAAATTGGATGTCAAAGGTGCATTATTAATTTCTGCATTGTCAAAATTAAAAATCCTTTTTAGTAATGTACCAATTCTCCGCTTGCCTAACCCTAGGCTCGTTTATTATCTTAGGACAGATGCCAGCAGAATCTCCATCGCTGCAGTATTAGGCCAATTTTATGATGGCATCTTCCACCCGATTTGCTACGTAAGCCGTAAGATCACACCAACTGAGTCCAGATATTCCATATCAGAGTTGGAAGCCCTAAGCGTCATCTATGCGGTGAAGAAGCTCCATCGATTCTTGGCAGGTGTTCACTTCATTGTCCAGACTGACAACTCCCCAATTACGGTCATACAGAGTGGTGTGCATCGGAATGACCGTATATACAGGTGGTCGCTAATACTACAAAATTACACCTTTAGTATAGAGCATATCAAGGGTAAGGATAACATCTTGGCTGATAGCCTTAGTCGACCATCTGAGGTAGAAATACCAAAGATACCACATAAGAGTGTAGAGTAATAGAGGTTAACTTAGTACAGTAAAATATTCTATGTTAAATATGTTACAAATACATAGACATTATGTGCTGAACTAGGTACTGAGAACATTCAATTTACTATGTGTCCATAGACATCCAAATTAAGAACGTTGCTCTGGGAACAAATATATCACTTTGTGAACGAGAACAGCTCATTACTTGCTAGGCTCCATATCTGTTCCAGTGATTCATTTGTGTTAAGCAGAGAAAAACTGTGTCAGGACATTACATAAATACAGACACGAAAACTGTGGTCTACGACACAAGCGAACTCTACAGGTGCAATACCCATAAGACACAAGTGTGACTATGTGATGTATTTCATATACCCAGGACAATTGTATAGATAGTATGCCAATGAAAGCATTTTCTGAACATTAAGGGCAACGATTAACCTGAGGTATTCAAATACCATGTATATAAATACTCAATGTGATATGTATTATAACGTTTTAATATAGTCATAAATTATATGTAGATTATGTCATTTAATTTATATTTAGATTAAGAGAATATAATATTTTTCATTTTTTTTTACTTTAGATAGATTATTAATTTACCCATTTATCTAGCTTAAAAGTAGAATAGGATAGTAATTTAAACATAACAACTAATTATAAACTACAATAATAAATGTAGATAGTAATAGTACCATTTAGTTTATTACTTTTCACTTTGTTTCATTTCATTTGAGTTCATTTCATCTTAATGAACCAGTCCATTTAACAAACATTATCATTTAGTATTATAATTAGTTTACACCATAATAGGATAAATAGATCATACAAGTAAACATACATCATCCACACCATTTAGATTAAGATATCAATCATATAGGGTTGTTCATTTAAAAACATTAGTTATAATTGTGTTAGATTTAACATCATCCATGTTAGAAAGGTACGTAACTCATTACATTTCACATTACCCATTTCACAAAGGTACATAACTCATCTCACATCAATTTCATTTTAAATAGTTAGATTACATCCCTTAAATTAGATAAAGATTACGAGTAATGTAAGCTTTTGTGAGGATTAATGTCCACAGCTAAATATTAATGTTTGAGGATTAATGTGACAGATAGATTAAGATAGGTAACACATTACATATATATTTATATAACTAGTATTAGTATGTTAGTATTTAGAATATTATTGTAATAGAATATAGTGGTGAATAATACCAGGGTACAAACCATCAACCCTTTTTCTTATATGTAAATATATTGTAAATACTTGACTTGTGCAGCAATTTACGCACAGTCATGAGGCTCAACTCGGTCAAACTGAGCCAAACTTGTACAGTGTCACTCCAATGTTTTTAAATAACTATGAGAATAAAAGATGTGTGACAGAAATGTGAAAGTGAAAAATGTGTGACAGATATGTGAAAGTGAAATAGGTGTGACAGAAGTGTGAAAGTGAGTGGAGAGTGAGATCAGTCAGCGGATTTTTCTACCGCTCAAACGCGACTTTTTATTTTCTGTCTGCGTCAAATGTGTGCTTTCTTTGTTGTGCTGTGATGAATGTGTTGTGTGTAGTGTAGTGTAGATCTTAGAGAAAGTATTTTAAGTCTCATAAGACGGAGATGTAGTCACTAATTAGTGTGATACACTTCTTTGTGGCCTCATTCAACCGAGTTATGGCACTTGAAAACTTACTTACATACACATGATAGTTAGATACACATGTCAGAGAGTAGATTATACTATTAATATAATCCAAACACGCAAACAACCAGAAAAACAAACATATAAATTGCATACACTTTTTGTAGATCAAAGGGAGATAACTCCGGGTCAGGGGACATAATAGACAACGAAACACTAACTTAACAGTGAAAGATAACTTTACACGCGGAAGCGAGATAGGTAAAGCCTGTCGCACACAGCTTGTGTAATGGTTGTTTAATATTATATGGGGGACATGAAGCAATTCATGTGTTGACCCTAAGAAAGTCAACTTTGTATGGGTAGTGAGTTAATTTACTATTTGAGGGCAGGTCTTATTAGACAACGGTCCGGTTCAGACATACCTCTAATTAATATAATATTGCGATTGAGAATAGGGCTCACGCCAACCAGACAAGTTTGTGGCGATTGCCAGTAACCAAGTAAAGTGATACGACACTGTGACATTAGGCAGTAGAAGTCTATTAGGTAGCCCAAAGCCAGGTTATCTACAGTCTTTGACAAAAATTAGATACACTAATTTTTTAGACACCTCTTGCGTCACAACCAATGAGTCAAAGTTGATGACGCAACACAGGAGGGGAGGGTGTGTGTCAAAGACTGAACTATGAGGCCAGAGGTCTGCCTCATGATAGAACACCACCGGGAAGAGATATAGATTAGAGGTGATACCTTGCCCCGGAATAAGGGCAGGGTAGGGGATAGAATGGGGAACTATTAACTAGTTCTCTCATGAGACACGGAGACGGTGACCAGATAGTCAGCACTCTGGTCACGGCAGAATCACGGCGCCTACATGATAGCCACGATTGCTAATCAACAGAAAACAGCTAATGTAAGCGTGCCAAACAGAACGGCACGCAGAAAGCCGAAGGACACCTCAAGGTCCTTCCGCGTGGTGTGTAACCACGCGAGCAAGCTAGTCAGACTGGGGACTGACTTTGTAGCGGGCACCTCGTTGTAGTATTGATAGGAGATCTGTGTAACCAAATAGATAGAATTAGCATTAAGGTTTAGAAACTAGATAGGCAATTCTGTGGCTTTGTGTGTGGTTTTGATAGCGACTGTTATGTACTTGTGAAGAGCCAACGGCAATAAAATGTATCATTTATTTCCTCTCACACGACTTGCAAGTTCTTTGTGTGGTGTGGGAGAAGTAATCTGGTGATGCCTTACACATGAGTTGTTGACAGTGATTAATCGTGGTCAGGAGTGAAAACTCCTGGTAAGTTTTGATTATTCATGACCAGATGGACAATCAGATCCAAACAATTTTAATAATGATAATCAGCAGTGGAAAAGTGAGACAATCACTGAACTTCACAGTAAACGGAAAGATACAAGAACAGGCCATCCATCATGTGCCATGCCGATAAGCGTGGGCGGTCACGTTTCGGCATCTCAATCGATCACCAGAGACGTGAATCAGCTCCGTGTTCCTGTCTCGACTATGTCACGTAGCCAAGCCATCCAGGTATTTACTTCTTGGTCTTCCCCTTGGTCTCTTCCCTTAGATTTTGCTAGTTGTCACCAAGTTCTCCAATTCATTACTTCTCATAACATCCCCAAAGATTTGTGACTGTCTATGTCTAATGTCTCTAAACAGTTTACGATCTTCATTTGTTTCTTGAAGGACTTGTTCATTGGTAGTTCTCTCTCACCATGATAGTCTTTGCATTTTTCTCACAAACCACATTTCCACGGCCATCAGATGTTTTTCTTCTTGACTGCTTCACATCTATACAAAAGTACAAGTTCTATGTAGCACATCAGCACTCTTCTTCTCGATCCAATTGATATCATATTATTGGTCAGAATGTTTTTTCATCTTGCAAATGGCTAACTTCGCAATGGTAATTCTTTTTTTTTTCTAATCTCTTCAAGGCATCTTCCATCTGATGTTGTGACTGCTTCGAAATAACTGTATCGATTCACGTGTTTAAGAATATGCCCATTTACTTGTATATTACATTTGGGTATTTCCTTCTTCTCAGTGACGACCATAAACTGTGTCTTCTTACAATTCAATTCTAACCCTAGTTGTTCACTGTGTGCAACAACCGCATTCACTAAATGTTGCAGGCCTGGTCATTGTCTGTAATAACGACTGTAACATATGCATACCTAATGTTATTTATTTATCGTCCCCCAAAGATTGTTCCTTCCCTAGCTTCTATATTTCTGAAAATATTTTCACTGTACGGGGAACAAAGATCTGGAGACATTACACAGCCATGTCTCACACCTCTCTTAATAGGCTGATATTGACCTACTTCATTATGAATGCTGATGGTAGCTTGTTTTTCCCAATATATGTTTTTTACAAGTCTAAAGTCTTTTCCATCAATGTCTTGATCTTCAAGCATCCTTATTATGTTGACATGTCTCACTTTATCGAAAGCCTTTGCGTAGTCAGTAAAGCAAAGGTGTATATTTTTGTTTATTTCTATAGAATTTTCAATTACTGTTCTCAGTATACAGACAGCATTGACTAGACCCTTGATCTATACAAACTCACATTGTTCTTCTCCCATTCTATGTTCTTTTGTCTTCCTGTCTCTTTGCATGATAATTCTTAGCAAAATCTTCATTATACTTCTTCTTCTGCTGCGTTCATCCGGAGTGTTTTTTCAGACATAATTGCGTTGTGCCAGTTTTATTTGCACCCTTAGAACGGCATATCCGACTTCTGCGGGCGTTTTCTTTTTCTCGGATTAGCCCCTACCAGGAAGCATTATACTATTTGTTCGATGTTCATCACACTACCAAGGCTCCTAATTTCGTTTGGATTGCAATAAATACAGAATTACATAATTCATGAGGTATATTTCCAGTATCATATATTGTATTTACCAGTCTGGTAAATTTATCTATTCCATATTATTCTAAAGCATTACTCTTTTCTGTTTTGATGCTGTCTGATCCGGAAGCTTTGTCAGTTTTCATATGGTTCAGAGCATTCTAAACCTTCAACTGTAAATTTGATGGTCCTTAATTATTATGTTGAATGTCATACTGTTCTTATCTATTATCATCTTAAAGGGTTTTTGCAGTATCTGACCATACATGTAAAATCTGATCTTTTTCTATTATGTTTTTTTCCACTTGTTTGGGTCTTTATGCAGCCTGCTGATGTACGTGTTCGTTGATTAGTAAGCTTCTAAATTCTTTTGTGCATTAATTTAGTTTTATTGTTTTTTTTTTATTTCTTCTGTTGTGTTGTTTTTCAATTACTATGCAATGTTTCTCAAGCCATGATTCTTTTGTCTCCTAACATACTGTTCTGACTTTTCTGCGAATTTCTTCATATTTGGCAGGATTATTCTTTTTCTGTCTTCTTGTTTCCATAAGTTGTAAATTTCTTCAATAATCCATGTCTTACAACCCACTTTTCTAAATTTTGGAATAGTTTTTTTTTTTTTTTTTCTGCAGCCAAACAGACTGAATTCTTTACCATTTTCTATTGATCACCCACGTCTCGAAATAGGATCTCTATATATCAAAATTGTTCTTTACTTCTATGTTAAAAGTATCTCAAGCTTAAACGACAGCGAAACTCGAGTCTAGTGCTTCCACATTGACGTGGATAGGCCTCATACCGGAATACAATTAGCGATGCCAGTAGTGGGTTGTGCTCAATATTTATATTTCTTTGTCATTTTTGAATTTGCACAAATCATATTTAGTGTTTCCTGTTGTATACTTGACTTTCTTTAACTTTACCCTCAATGTGCCTATAATTAATATGTGATCACTGTAACAGTTTGAATTGGGAACGGTTTTTACCACTGTTAACGCATTTCGAAACCTTCTGCTAGTCAGGATGTAAACTATCTGGTTTTTAACCTGCTGTCTGGCCTCCTTCATGTCCATAATCTTCTGTTTCTATAAAAACTGCGAATGAAAAGAGTTGATGAAAGAAATAAAAAAGAGCCAAGTGAAATATTTCGGCCACGTTAGAAGACATAACACTCTTATAAAAATCATACTGGAAGGCAAGGTTTTAGGGAAGCGAGCAAGAGATAGATAACGATGCAACCGGGAGATGATATCAAAAGATGGGTTAACAACAGTCTGACAAAGTGCACAATGCATGTGAGAAACAGACAGTGCTGGAGATCCATTGCTACCAGCCTTCACTGTGGAGACGGCACCTGATTGTTTTATTGAATTATACAATTCTCCTGGTTTTGTTTTTCTATTTATGTTTTATTCAGCGTCATCATCTACTCACCATTTCTTTGTTTACTTGTATTTGTTTAGTTCTCTCCATGAGCTCCACTCAGTGACCCTGTCACAACATTTTAATCTTTCTCTTCGGTCTTCATATGATATCTGCAGTATACACCTGGCGAGATGAAGTGCATATCAACATTATTCAGCGCCATGCCGACAGGTGTGACCGGTCATGGTTTGCCATCACACACCAGCAACAGTGTCTCGAATCAGGTCTGTGTTCTTGTCCCTACCATGCCATGCTGCCAAACCATCAAAGTATATATCCCTATGTATTCCATTTAGTCTCTTCACATCGAGCGTGCCAGTTGTCATCAAATATTCAAGTCCATTCCTCCAGTTTACATATCCTGACTGTCTACGTCTAATATCTCCAATCATCACTTTTTTCCAGTTTTCTCTTGAAGACCGGTCCCATTTGATTGTCAGTCCATCCCTGGTATTCTTTGCAATTTTCATACAAACCACAGCGATCTATGCCGGGCAATAAATAGTGCAACATATTGTTTCACACGGTAGTAATGAGTTAGTGTTAGAATAACAAGTTTAAGTATACGTTTATTAAGTAAGCGTTAGAATGATAGATTATACATTTGAGAATACGTTTACTGAGTTACCATTAGAATGGAAGATTATACGTTTGAGTATACGTTTACTGAATTAGCGTAGTGAAAAATATTAAACGTTTGATTATATGGATACTGAGTTAGCATTAGACTGAAAGATTATACGTTTGAGCTTACGTTTACTGAGTAATGCAAATGCTTTTGTTTTTCATACACTTCCACGCATTATATAATTTCCGCTAGTGAAATACTCAAGGCAATAAATAGTGCGACATACTGTTCGTGGCTGCTATGTTTAAACATACATACACGCACGCACGCATGCACATACACACACATATACATATACACACATACACACATGCATACACACACATACACACATACACACACACATAGATGGGTAGATGGATGGATAGATGTATGCATATATGTACTGAATCATTCTAGACTTGTATATTTAGGAGGCTTCAGGAATGTCACTGTGCTCATCAACAAGCGCATTAGCTGTCAGAATGAGAAGCGAATGGAGGTCAACCCGACAACGGTAGACATCATGTGTGATAACATCGTGTCTATACGGACGATAAACCTGGCTGGGCCAGACGTTAGATACATCTGTGGCGTATATGTCAGTGGAGGTAAGGCTCCCCCAAAAGTACAGTATGCATCTCAGTGTGCTATCTTACCCATGTTTCTACACATTAAAACACATCTTACCAATAATATCAACTGTGTTTCTTCTTCTTCTTCTTCTTCTTCTTTCTTCTTCTTCTTCTTCTTCTTCTTCTTCTTCTTCTTCTTCTTCTTCTTCTTCTTCTTCTTCTTCTTCTTCTTCTTCTTCTTCTTCTTCTTCTTCTTCTTCTTCTTCTTCTTCTTCTTCTTCTTCTTCTTCTTCTTCTTCTTCTTCTTCTTCTTCTTCTTCTTCTTCTTCCAGCGATCAACTTATACAAGGAGTTGTGCATTGTATCCAAGTTTATGCGCAGATAACCGCATTCTAGAACCCGCACTTGGGCCAGCATCTTCAGACTCCTGAGCTGGATCAGCCGATTAAAACGTATATCAAGCGCAGTCTTCAACGTCGTATAATCACGTTTCTGGTATAATTAGCAAGCACTCTTCTCCTCCAGTTGTATGCATTAGAGCAGACATTGGCGATCACGAATTGCCTATCCACATTTTCATCTGATACCTCCACGAAATTGATGTGCTTGTCGTATTAGCTGAAGCACACGTGTTCAAGCTGTCTAATGCCGTGTAACCTCTCCTGCCTCTTAGATGTATACACATAAATATATATGGTCCCAAAGCAATTTCCTGGATTAAGTCGGTGACATGATAGCGACATTACAATTTGCCTGAGTGCCAGGAGAAATAGTTGGCCAATGGCTCTCTCGTGTGGACAAGCGACACGCCCAGATGTCGAACCAACGTTCGACAGGGTTCATGACATTACAGTTGCTGTTCATTACCAACTTTTCCCCCGCAATCAATGCTCGATTATTGTATGTCCCACATAGAATGCCTTCATTCACGATCAATTATTTTGAAAACTGTCTGTTGCATCGTTATGAAATTTTTCCAGCCGTCTTATATTTACCCCCACCCAAGGAATACGTCTTTGATAGGTCAAAAAACAACTTAAATCATCGAAAGCGGCGACATTTCTTTGATGTTTTGCTGAACAACTAGTGATTTCTCGCTAACAAATTTATGTTTACAGTAATGGACGCCCCGCCAATTCAGATGACAAACAAGGCGTATCCGGATTCGTATGGAAGTGGGTGCAATGAAAGAACTAGCTTAAATGTCGACAGGGTCGGCTGGATTGCACCGGGTTTTTATCCCATATGGCTAAGTTTCTTTCAATAGCGCGAAAAGCGTCGCACAAAGCACGAACTCCGAAGCTCCAGCGACGACCCTCGGGGGTCTCCGAAAAAATGCACTCGTGAAATGAAGGACGCGGCCCGGAATCGAACATACAACCTTCGGAGCCCGAGTCAGACGGCTTGATCACTTCACCACGGAGAATCCCGAGAGGGGTGCAATGTGTAATATTAGTAAAGACAGAGAATTTATAGAGGCATGGCGTAAATAATTTGTAAATTAACAGGAAAGTAGAAGGAATATATTTATTACCTTATTTTTCATTTCCTTCTTGTTTCTTCAGCTGCTGGTTAATAAGGTGTACACACGTATTCATGTTAGCTTGTTATATTGAGTTCGTGAAAGCTTCCAAATAGCTGTGCGTTAATGTGCGTATGGAGTGACTAGAAATGATACCGCAATTTAGTCATCATGTTTCCATTTTTAAGGATCTGTTCAGCTGTCTGTGTAGTTTGTTCACACGTACACATGGGTGACAGACCCGCTTTGAGTCTTCGTGAAAGATTGTCTATTCTGCTGTTTACCGTTCAGAGACGGAACATGATTACCTATTATGCACTATGAAAATAGTTGTCAGTTTCTCTGTAGTGGGCTTTCTTCTTAACGACCAAGATGGTGGTCCTCTTTTCTTTGAAGTTTATAGATTGATTCGCATGTACGTGTGTTGTCCCCTAATTTGACAACGTGTTTGCTCTCACGTCTCTTGTTATGCCACAATATGTCAGTTTCCACCGCAATATTACTCTTCTGTTGGTATTCAATGCGTTTAGTGTGTGTGTGTGTTTTATTTTTCAATGCAGTTGTTTGTCATAGCTGAGGGCTTGCGGAATTGAAAATTCATCACTGTGGAATACAAACTGTTTCCATTGACATTATGCTGATGCTGTAATGTTTAGGGCCTGCAATTTGTCTGAATAGTTGGAGCAAAATATCCCAGTAAGTGTGTACGTAGTTTAAGGTCTGCGATCTGCTCAGACCTTAATCTGTGTCGGACGATTCCAGTATGTTGATGATTGCTCTCGATTGCATAAAATTCAATCCATCCTTTCTCTAATAGTCCTCTTCCTCTTTCAACACATGGTCCTCACATTTTTTCCAGTAACTTTTATCAATATTTAATAGCGCGAACTGGGTTAGTATCTTGACCTCAGACAATTTGAATTCTGTTGCCACCTGTCCTTTAATTTTAGCCCACACAAGTTCTATAGGGTTTAAATGAGAATGATACGGCGGAAGTCTCAAGCTATGGCCATGCTCTTCTATCAAATTGTCGATTTGAAATTTCTTGCTTTTTTGCGCCTGTTTTACAAGGGACAACAACTGTAGCTTGAAATATGTTTCTGGAAATGGTTTATTTTCCCTTCGGAGCCATATCTTTATTGCTTCCTTTGTGCTCGATGCCGTAGGTATGTTGTCTTCTTGGACAACAACATTGTGATATGATGCATTGTCCATGATTAGACAAGACGGTCTGTCAAGGGATGGAAGTACTGTATTCTCGAGCCAATCTATAAATAAATTACCATTCATCTCATGATGATAATCCCTATTGCTGTATGATTTTATACGAAAACGAGACCAGCATTCTGTAGTAAGCCATTATGAGTACTACCAGTATAGGCTATGACCAAACGCTGTCCTTTACTAGTGGGCACATAACGCTTTATCTTTCCATCCATTGATTGCCATTCCTTTTCACTTGTGTGGTGCGCATTGAACCACGTCTCATCCAAATACACTATGTCATAATTTTCTTTGCGCATTTCCCTTATTTCACGTAGGTATCTGCTTCTCAAGGCTCCTAAATGCGGTTGCTCGCAAAGAATATTTCTACCGCCCTTGTACTTTCTAAAAGTGAAGGTAATGTCCTTATAATTTTCCACAAAGTTGTTTTGGATAGCTCTATGTTATTGTTCTTTCTCAACCAAACCCTAAGTTTTCTTACAGTCACTGTTTCTTTGGCATCCAGCATTTTTATAATGCTGGATAATCCTGGATATAAAATCCTAAACTTTTATAATTATAGGAATCTCCGTGGCGAAGTGGTCAAGCCTTTTGACTCGGGCTCCAAAGATCGTGGGTTCGATTCCGGGCCGCATCCTTCGGTTCACGAGTTAAATCTTTCGGAGACTTCTGTGGGTCGTCGCTAGAGCTGCGGAGTTCGTGCTTTGTGCGATGCTTTCCGCGCTGCGGAAAGAGACCGATCCATATGGGATAGAACCCAATGCAATGAAGTCGACTCTGTCGACTTTTTAAAGCATTGTTATAATAGCTCGCCTTATGACATCTTTGTCCCGAATGCTGTGATGTCGGTTCCTAGACCAATCAATCAATCAATCAATCAATCAATGACATCTTTGTCAAAGCTGTCTACAATAATCTTTCTACCTACCGTTTTGTTATTGCGTGGTGGTTTACTTCCAAATTATTGCACCGATCGACTCAAACCCAATGCATGCACTGTTCTTTTTTCGGAATTTGTAATAGTATAAAACAGTTTCCTGCGATCAGCTTCTTGACAAAAATATGTGTACAATTTCATAGCGATTCTTGAAGTGTACAATTTCGCATTAAATCCCATTGAAAAATATTCACACTTTTCAATGTTAGCGATAAGTGGTAAGTTTAAAAAAAAAAAAAACAAACATATTAATCATGTTTCATGAAATAACCCACATTTTGAGACACCTCTGAACAGTCCTTGTTTGAACAACGCGGGGGGTTGGCATAAGGCCAATCCCTTCAAAACACGTACAATATTCAACATTGAGCGTTGATTGTCTGGATACGCTGTAATACATTTAAAATTATGAATTTCATCTCAGACCCGTAAATTATATACCGCATATAAACAAATTTTGAAATCTGCTGTAAAATCTCCAGAACAAAAAATTTTTTGTTGTGTGGACATAATGATAATGATGTTTATATTGAGGCCAGTGATGGTAGTTGCTGATGTTGCATTCTAATGGCATGGCCAAAGCGCTTGATCTTCTGTCTTTCAATAAATGTGGCACAAGGTGTTGATCCCACAGTCTGTCTGATAACAACATTTCTTACTCGGTCTCTGATTGTTAAGCTGGCAGCGCTCCTCAGGCATCTCATTTCGCTTGTGTTGATTTTGCAAAGGTGTAATTTGGGTAAAGGTTTCAGATTGGTAGCAAAGGGTTGGTGTGAATATGCTGTTTTTTATCTGTCGTTTTGCGGACATGGGTATATTTGGATGTTTCAGTAAGGGTGATAGTTGATATGTAAGTGCACTAAAGTTTTGACACCTGATTTCGATTTCTCTCTCTAATCTGCCATCTTCTGCGATCATACTTCCAAGATATTTGAATTCTTTTACTTGTTTTAGGGTTGTGCTATTTATCTGTATATTTAGTGGGCCGCATTATTTCGGTTATGGCTGTATTTATACACATATTGTGTCTACTGCATGTTGAAATCAGATTATTAATATGATTTTTCAGTCCGCCTTCGTCGCTATAAAACAGGCACTGGTCGTCTGCAAATAGAAGTTCATTTATTTCCTGTGGATCAGTTGTTACATTTGGAGTAAAGAGTTCAAAATTTTCTGAATCTGTTCTGTCAAGACTTGCTTCTTTGGATATTCAGTCCGTATATATATATATATATATATATATATATATATATATATATATATATATATATGTATATATATATATATATATATATATATATGTGTGTGTGTGTGTGTGTGTGTGTGTGTAAGGGGCGTTCATTTGAAGTCCGTTGATGCCGCACCGCGCGTAATTGCGTGCATTGAACATGATAATGTCATAGCTAGTTGATAAATACCGACCAATGAATGAAAGAGCATGTGCTTATCGTCCCATGATGCAAAGGATCGGTTTCTGACCGTTGAGTAAATGGACGGGTTGATCAAAAATCCGTCCAAAGAAGCTCAACGAGCGGTCATTCAGTTTCTTTCATTTGAAGTATGCTGACCAGTCTACATTCATCGAAAAATGCAGACAGCGCACGGTAACAAATGCATGTCGAAGACAACAGTAACAGACTGGGTATGAATGTCTCAGAAAGGACGTCAGTTCACGACAGATCTTCAACTGTCGTGTCAAGCGCATATTGTTGCAACAGAAAAGAAAAAAAAAACCATCTCCAAAATTGATGCAGCAGTACAGATGAACCGTTGTGGAAGAATACGTTCGCTAGCGAAGAATTTGATGTTTCAATTGGGACAATTCAAAAGGTCATTCGTAATCAACTGCAAGATCGGAAGGTGTGTTCACAATGGGTACCACGGATGTTGACCGACCACCAAAAAGAGGAACGCATCGGGTGGTGTTTGAACCACTTGCTGCGTTACAGATTGGAGGATTATGCCTTTCTCTTCCGCATAGTGGCAGGCGATGAATCATGGTGTCACCACTTTGAGCCGAGCAGGAAAAGAGAGAGCATGCACTGTAAGTAGGCTATGCTGGATCACCAAAATCGAGAAAATTTAAGTTACAGGTTTCCGCTGGTAAGGTTATGCTGAGCGCATTTTTGACCATGAAAGGTTATTGTTGGCCGACTTTAAAGAACTTGGTGTCAACATCACCTCTACTCATTACTTGCAAACACTAGACAAGCTGTAAAATGCCATCAAGAATAAACGACCCGGTATGATTTCTCGTTGTGTGAATTTGTTGCACGATAATACTCGTCCGCATGTTGCAAAGATTGTGCAGGAAGCATTAGCCAGGAAGACGTGGGAAATTCTGCAAAATCCAGCCTATAGTCCCGAACTATCACCATGTGATTTTCATTTGTTCGGACCTCTAAAAAAACTCTCAAGGGGCGACGACTTCAGACAGATGCAGACGTAATGAACGCAGCATGTCAAACAGCAACAGCAGTAGTCTGTAGAAGTCGTCATGTCTCTCGAATGACAGCATACGACGACTCAGAGAATTAGGACTTACTGTAAGACCACCTTATTGTGGGCCAAACTTGACTCATAGACATCGTCAGCACGCCTACAAAGATAAGAGCAAAATGTCAGATGGACAGACTGTAATGGAATGGTGTCCTATTCACAGCCGAGAGCAGATTAAACATATCATTTGCTGATGGACGTATGCGGTTTTGACGACGGTGTGGAGAGCGCTTTGCAGATTGCTGTGTTCGTCAGCACCTCTCATTTGGAGGTAGCAGTATTCACAGTTGGGGAGGATTAAGTATTTCCCATCGCTTTCTTCTTCACGCCTTCCGTGGAAATGCTAACGCTATGACATATTAAGATGCGGTTCTGGTTTTATAGGTTGCTACTGCGTTCACAAATTATCCAGATTGCAGCTTGTCCGGCAGGATAACGCACATGCGCACAACGTATGCAATGCGCAAGAATGTCTACAGCTGTAGAACAGTGTGACGATTGATTGGCCTGCCCTATCACCAGACATGTCGGCTATACAACATTTGCAGGACAGGATTGGAGGCAGAGTTTACAGGCAAAGATATGCAGCTAATAAGCATAAGTTCATAGTTGTGGCTACGCGTGAATGCGACTTGATTCCTCGGAATTGCCATCAGACATGTGAGTTACACCGGAGCCGCTACCAAACGTGTTTGCAAGCACACGGTGGACATGCCAGATATATACATATATTTCGACGTGCGACTAACTGTTACTGACAAACATCCACATACACACATACACACACACTCACACACTCACACACACACACACACACACACTCACACACACCTACACACACACACCTATACACACACTGGAGACATTCATCTACAGACACACCTTGCCAGTTGGAATCATAAGTGGAAAACAAATTCCTTGCATTAGTGACACACCGCACAGAAGGCGGGCAATGGTATTCTTTATAGTAATGTAGTGTGAAAACAGTAACAGTGCAATGGTTTGATTTCTACGAGGCATAATGACAATTATTTTCAGTCGTAAACGTGTACATCCACAGGTCGTAATGTGGCATTGCGTCAGTCTGCCAATCAGTCGAGTTCAGAGAAAGGTGGGGTTGACGGAGGCACTGCAAACCACGTTGTGAACTCCGAGAACAACGAGGCGAAACAATTGTGTAGCCGCACAAGCACACAGGCGAAGCCCTACTGGGAGCTAATCTACAACAAGCCACAATGGATTACAGAAATTATAGTAACTACTGTATATGGTAAGCAGTCAGTGCACACGGTAGCACATCACACGGTAGCACATCACACGGTAGCACATCACCTGGTAGCACATCACCTGGTAGAACATCACATGGTAGTACATCACATGGTAGTACATCACATGGTAGCACATCACATGGTAGTACATCACACGGTAGAACATCACACGGTAGCACATCACCTGGTAGTACATCACATGGTAGCACATCACATGGCAGCACATCACACGGTAGCACATCACATGGAAGCACATCACATGGTAGCACATCACACGGTAGCACATCACCTGGTAGCACATCACCTGGTAGCACATCACATGGTAGTACATCACATGGTAGTACATCACATGGTAGCACATCACATGGCAGCACATCACATGGTAGCACATCACATGATAGGACATCACACGGTAGCACATCACTTGGTTTCACATCACATGGTAGCACATCACATTGTAGTACATCACATGGTAGCACATCACATGGTAGCTCATCACATGGTAGCACATCACATGGTAGTACATCGCACGGTAGCACATCACATGGTAGCACATTACACGGTAGCACATCACATCGTAGAACATCACATGGTAGCACATCACATGGTAACACATCACATGGTAGCACATCACACGGTAGCACATCACATCGTAGAAGATAACATGATAGCATATCACATGGTAGCACATAACATGGTAGCACATCACACGGTAGCACATTACATTGTAGCACAACATGGTAGCACATCACATGGTAGCACATCACACGGTAGCACATCACATGGCAGCACATCACATGGCAGCACATCACATCACATGGTAGCACATCATTTGGTAGTACATCACAGGGTAGCACATCAAATGGTAGCACATCACATCGTAGAACATCACATGGTAGCACATCACACGGTAGCACATCACATGGTATCACATCACACGGTAGAACATCACAAAGTAGCACATCACATGGTAGCACATCACACGGTAGCACATCACATGGTATCACATCACACGGTAGAACATCACAAAGTAGCACATCACATGGTAGCACATCACATGGTAGCACATCACACGGTAGCACATCACACGGTAGCACATCACATGGTAGCACATCACATGGTAGCACATCACACGGTAGCACATCACATGGTAGCACATCACACGGTAGCACATCACATGGTAGCACATCACACGGTAGAACATCACACAGTAGCACATCACATGGTAGCACATCACATGGTAGCACATCACACGGTAGCACATCACACAGTAGCACATCACATGGTAGCACATCACATGGTAGCACATCGCATGGTACCACATCACATGGTAGCACATCACATGGTAGCACATCACATGGTAGCACATCACACGGTAGCACATCACACGGTAGCACATCACACGGTTCACAACATGGTAGCACATCACATGGCAGCACATCACATGGCAGCACATCACATGGCAGCACATCACATCACATGGTAGCACATCATTTGGTAGTACATCACATGGTAGCACATCACGCCGTAGAACATCGCATGGTAGCACATCACACGGTAGCACATCACATAGTATCACATCACATGGTAGAACATCACACAGTAGCACATCAAATGGTAGCACATCACATCGTAGTACATCACACGGTAGCACATCACACAATAGCACATCACATGGTAGCACATCACATGGTAGCACATCGCATGGTACCACATCACACGGTAGCACATCATATGGTACCACATCACATGGTAGCACATCACATGGTAGCACATCACATGGTAGCACATCACACGGTAGAACATCACACGGTAGCACATCACCTGGTAGTACGTCACATGGCAGCACATCACACGTTAGCACATCACATGGCATCACATCACACAGTAGCACATCACATGGTAGCACATCGCATGGCAGCACATCACACGGTAGCACATCACACGGTAGAACATCACACGGTAGCAAATCACCTGGTAGTACATCACACGGTAGCACATCACATGGAAGCACATCACATGGTAGCACATCACACGGTAGCACATCACCTGGTAGCACATCACCTGGTAGCACATCACATCGTAGTACATCACATGGTAGTACATCACATGGTAGCACATCACATGGCAGCACATCACACGGTAGAACATCACACAGTAGCACATCACATGGTAGCACATCACATGGTAGCACATCACACGGTAGCACATCACACAGTAGCACATCACATGGTAGCACACCACATGGTAGCACACCGCAATCATATAAGTGAACCAGCCTCCGTGGCTGTGTGGTTACGACTTCACTGGAATCGAGTTCGACGTGTTGTGGGTGCGATTCCGGACTACGTGGTGCAGTTTACAATAGCAATTGGGAGACACCTGGGGGTTGTTGCTGCAGCTCCTGCTGTTTACGAGGCTTTCGGTAAATCGCCATGGAGACAGACACTGAGTCATATGGGATAAACCCGTTGCAATTAAGTCGATTCTCTTGCCATTGACTTATGTTATTGATATAAGCGAAGTTTGTGTCACCTTTCCAACCGATGAGATATTTTGGATAAATGACACAAGGCATATAATGTTAGACCAGTCTGCACTCGTTGGGTCGCTTAAAATAGAGGATCATTGGGCGGTGTGATTAATATGACGACGGTCAATTCTACTTCATATGTAATGTAATCGTACACATTATATGCTGGTTCAACCTAGGAACTCAGGCCACTATTTAAAACACCCCTACATCTAAGCGACTTCGAATACACGACCACTTCGAAGGCAGGCAAGTGTGCCATTGTCTGCGCTGCCCGTGGCGCCACAACAATACTATAAAGTACGTATGCGAAGGACCTCGTCCACATATTGAGGTTAGTTAGTTAGTCGACAGATCATCCTCGTTGCACATCGGACCATTCAATCCATAAGTGCTCGGATCCCCTCCTCAGCAAATCCCGCAGCGTGTAGCGGCTAACGACGCCAGTTCTGTGTTGGTTTATCAATCTTCTTTGGTTTCCTGCGTAGTGTTCTTGTTTGGCCACCCCTCTTTTAATTTGCTGCTCTCGCAGTCTGGCCATTGTTGTAGATTCACAGTCATCACTTGGTTCTTGCAAAAGTCTCACTTCTCGTAGAGCATTCAGAATGTCAGCCTGGTCCATGGCGCGTCCGCCCTCCACAGTAGCCTCACCTGCGAGCTTGTCAGCCCGCTCATTTCCTTGTACTCCCGCATGCCCTGGCACGAAGATGAAACTAATCTTTGCCAGCCGAGACCGCTCCAGAGGCAGCAACCATTCTCTTCGGATCGACCCCTCCTCTATCCTCTTGATCATGTTCATTGAGTCGCTAAGGAAACAAGCCCTAGTGAATGTCTGTGTCTCGAGCCATGTTATTGCTTTACTTACTGCCATGACTTCCATGGTCAGGCTACTTGTGGTTTCAGTGAAAGCACCAGAGTCCTCCTTCACAATTCTCCCTCCGGCCCGAGCTGTAAAGGCCCATGAGCTTCTCACATGTCGGACGACCGACCCATCTGTGTAGATGACCGCGTCACTGTCTAGCGAATTCTCGAAAATCAACGCTTGTACTTCAGCCTCCACAGCAGCCGGATTTTCTTGTCTGCATTTTCTATCTAGTTGGATGCAAACTGAAAAGGATGTGCAGAAGTCTGTTGGCACTTGCACCCACTCCTCGCCAGGTTCTAAGTCCTCAAGTGAACACACCTGTTGAAGAATGTCTTCGGCTTGACCCATCCACGACCGTCCTCTTTTTAACCTGCTGCCCTTCACCTTCCTAATTTCACTATGCAGTGGATGCTGTGTGTTTGCGTTAATTCTGAGGTAGGCGCGTGCCCTGCAAACTTGCATTCTCTCTTCAATGGTTGGAAAATCTAGAAGGTAGCGCATCGCCCTGCATGCTGTATCTCTTGTACATCCAAGAATAATGCGCATAGCTTCATTCTGTATCCTTTCCATCCTTTCTATCTGCTTATGGCTGACAGTCAGGATTGCCATTGCATACTCCAAAACAGACATGACCAGCCCCTCGTACAGAAGACATAGATGGCGCTGCTCACAGTTTGCTGCCGCCATCACCCGCATCGCTGCCAAACCCCGCTTGGCCTTTGCTATCACCCGGTCTATGTGCACATTATAAGCAAGGCTTCGATCAAACCGTATCCCCAGGTAATTCATTGCCTGCGTTCTTTCCACCGTCTCTGAACACAGCATTACAGTTGGTGTTGGATTGTTGACAATATGATTTTTCAACGAGAACCAAGTCACTGTTGCCTTTGTTGGGTTGACCATTGCCCCAGCTTCATCACACCAAGTACTTATGCGATTGAGTTCGGTTTGTAGTTCCACAGCAACCTCCTCTCTATCCTTACCCTGACGATACACTAAAACATCATCGGCATATGACAATGTCCTGCCAGGTCCAGTGATCTGCTCACTGGTGATTCTCACTGTGTAGGCGTTGAACAGTACCGGAGATAATGGTGATCCCTGTGGTAGGCCAGGATATATTGTTGTTGGTTCCGAAGTCCAACTGCCACATCTAAAAACTACTTTCCGTTGGAAGAGGGCTGCAGCGATCCAACTAAGGAGGAATGGACTTACGTTTAGTTCAAGAAGCTGAAACATTAAAAAATCCAGTGGTACTCTGTTGTATGCGTCCTCAAGATCAATCGCTGCAGCAACGGTTTCAGTGCCTGAGTGGAAACCTTCATAGACATCGTGGGCAAAGACTGCTGCATTGGTCCAGGTTTCTCTTTTTGGACGGTACCCACCCAGGGTAGGTGGGAAAACACCTTGCCTCTCTAGTTGGCTTGATATTTTCCTGGCAATTACCTTCTCCAGCAGCTTGCCTATTGTATTCTGCATGGTTATAATTCGATATCCCTGAATTTTTTTGTGGTCTTTGTCAGGCTTCGGCAAGGGAATCAGATAGCTGTGTAACCATTCCTCCTTGATGCTAGCACTCCCTATACTGTTGTTGTACATGTCTGCTAGTTTCTCTAGCTCATTGTCGGTACACCTATTTATGTCGTCGTATCTTATGCCATCAGGACCTGGAGCACTGTTTTTTGATCGTCGAAGCACAGCCTTGATTTCTTTCACTGTCACTGTGTCTTCATCCGAAGTGTTCTGGGCCTTGCATCTGTCTGAGGTGACCTCCTTGGCCAGATTCCGGCCTCCCATGTCTGTCTGGTTGCTCTGCTCAAGGTAGCGTTCAAAGAGGGCTTTGCCCTTCTCCTCGTCAGTCCTCTGCCAGATGAGGTCAGCACCTTGGAAGTCAGAAATGCTCTTATTCTTGACTACACCACTCATGCTTTTATGTAGTCGCCAGAACAATTTCAGTGACTTGTCTGTGCTTACTCTTTGACACACCTCTGCCCATTTTTCGCTTTTAACCACCTTGACCAGTTTTTTGAAATAGCTTACTTTTGTGTGCATCTCTCTTACTAAGTGCAAGCAGGGACTAGGATGACCAGCTCTGTTCCTCTTGGCATTTTGCCATCTCCTTACAGCACTACGCTTATCCGCCCAAGCCTTCTCCACCTCGAACCTCCACCACGGTGGCTGCTCCCACCTTTTTTTCCTGCCCTGAAACGTTCTGCGCTTGTCACGTCTTATTTTACTCACATATTTTACCATATATTGAGGTGTATAGAAGTAACCCCACATATATGTTTAGAGTGATTGACATTCATTAGGGCATGTGGTCACCTTCACGCCCGCCAGTTGTATTTCCCAGACATCAGGTGCTCATATCAGATCAGATCTACAGAAACATAACAACATGCACTCTTTGATCGTGATGAGAGAACACGGCCATGCAGAAGCCATCTTGTTACCCCAATACTAACACGGCTGCAATTATTTGCACAATTTGTTGCTTAGCAAATTTTATTGCTGAGATGAAGTGCATACAGAGTCACGCCAGGTGCATAGTGTGTCACGGCCGGTGCATAAAGCGTCACGTCAGGTACATAATACGAGGGCGAGTCAAAAATTGGTCACACAGTTCTGTGGGATTGCATGTAAATGTAGTTGTTGTTTTCTACAGGTGTCATTATGTGACAGCAACATCGATCTCTATATTCCCGTTCGTCAAGTGGGGCTAGGTGTCTCATGCGTATGCGTAGTGCATAAACACAATAGCCACTGTACTTACGGAGTGTATAACCAAAGAGAAACGTGCTGTTGTACCTTTTTTTTATGGGCAAAAGGCCTGCCTGCAAAAGACATATATAAAGGATGATTCCTGCTTATGCTGACTACCAGCCCGAATCAAGGCGTGCTTTAATGCAATGGAAACATCATTCTTTGCCTTGTGTCCAAAACTTCAAGGTTACGCCATCAGCAGAGAAGGTTATGCTGACAGTGTTCTGAGATATGTGTCAAGAGTGCTTTTAACCAATGTCAAGAAGAAAGGTGACAGTGTTAATTCCGAATCGTACTGTCAAGTTCTATCGATGCTTCATAATGCAATCTGAAGAAAACTTCTAGGACTGATGACTAGAGAGTGTTGTTTACTCATGACAATGCCAGACCTCATACGGCGCGATTAACTCAGTAGGAAATTAACCAACTAAGGTGGGAAGCTATGGAACATCCACCTTACAGCCCCGACTTAGCCCCTAGCGATTTCTACCTTTTTGGTCCACTGAAGACCATCTTGGCGTGAGACATTTCGCGAATGACGCCGAAGTTGAATGTGAAGTCAAAACGAGGTTTATAAAATAGAGCATGCAGTCCTATGCAGTCGGTGTGGGAGGATTGATAAAACGATGGTATACGCGCATCTCTGTGGCTAAGGACCGGTCTCTATGGCTACGGGCTTGCGAACGCGGTTTGTGAGCACGTATACCCGGATTCGAAACACGGCGATGCTGGCTTTTTCGAAAAATGTATAGGGGCCGGTGTCGTAAGTCTTTCTTACTTACTTTAGTGTCGTCCTTGGAGTGATGGGAATCAACACCACATTTTTATTACCCCACTATTGTTGTCTTAGAGAAACCACCAGACTCCGTCCACAAAACTCCGTCGGTCTGCAAACACCTCTTTCTTACTCTCACTCACCCTTAGATCATGCCCCCTCTCACTCCTCCCCAACATAACATACTCCACAACTCTAGCTTTAACAAATAAATACAAAATAATTTATTAAGCAAAGAGTATAGGTGTGAGAAGTGTGTGTGTGTGTGTGTGTGTGTGTAATGTGTAGAATGTGTGTCGAATATTCTAGTGGGTGCAGACTTAGACCAAGTAGCTGAAGAGCCCAGCCCGATCATCCCAGAAAGGATCACACCACATCTTCATTCAGTCCACGATGACCTCACCAAGGCATGAATCCATTCTGCTAGATGTCGACTTCCACCGGTCGTTGATTGATCATGTATATACCTAGTCGCAGTCTGAAATTGATCCTGTCTGGATCACACACCGTTAATACACGTCCCTATTGTTCGGTGACTTATGACATCCTTGTCTATTGATGACACGAAAATACTGTTCCTGGAAATAAATGTAATTCCGGTCTAATGTTTCTACTGTTCACCTGACCACTGTTATAATAACTACCTAATCAGTTTTTACTGTTCTATTCCCATGTGATGTGGAAAAACAGTATCTATTAGTCTTTTTACTCGTCGTGTGAGAACATAATACTCACTGGACTTTTTGCCATGTGGTGTAACAAAAACCAACTCTAGTGTTCTGTTCATATGTTATGTTTAAAAAAACATTAATCTCACGATTTGGTCTTTCTCCAAAATGATGCGGAGAAAACAATCACTAGTATTCTGCTACCGTTTGATAAATACTTTCATGATTTTTCCTTCAAACCCCTTTCCTCATGGACCCAGTGCAAAAGCTGCTGAATAACTGCCTGCACTAAAGTCTCCATTCTCAGTGACTTGAGTGACCTAAGGAAACCTGTCAACGAGAGAACAACACATTTGATGATAGCAACTGTCCCTGACCTCCATTAGTTGGGGGTGGGGGGTGTGTCCGCCTCACTCAGATACATGACAGTGAACCAACTCTGTCATGGGCATAGGAGTTCTTCACTCCGGTCTGCAGTGGGTTAAGATCAGGACAGAGCAAAATGTAAAGTGTAGACCCCTAGCAGACCTCACTGGAAGATCCCATCATTGTACATTCTCCCCATCCCCAATCTCCCCAAATATCATCCTATTTCACTATTCGCCACCAGCGGAGCCACCTGCCTTCTTACACTAGTCTATTTTCAACTAGCAGCACCAATCATCACTTCATTACTCTAGCTAGTTTTACCGAGGCTACTACTTAAGTCAACTAGGCCTAATTACACCATATGTTTACCTTATGCAACACAGCAGTGTCTTCGAAATCACATCTACATTTTGCCATGACAGGCACGTGTACAATTAAATCTAATTAATTTCCGCACACGGTAGATATTTTTAAATCCACTGCAGTGACAAACACGTCCGTGCAAGTCAATCCTCAGAGTTACACTACTTGTAAACAAAGCATGTTTTTACCCAACAGCCTTGAGTGTTCACGTGACGTTCTTTTGATGTTAACAATAGTGGTTCAAGGGCAGATTATCCATTTCTGAATAAATTCTCTCCCTTGGGTTTAATCAATGTCACAAGATTAGATTATCTCCCCCTTGGGACAATCCATGCACAAGTCGCCTCCCCCTTTTCCAACATATGCCTACAATTTCCCGTCTTATCTTCTGTCTATCCAAGACTTCTCAAGGTCAGCGGTGTCTTTCATCTACCTGCCATTGGTTGTCAACAACTGCAGCTGTGCATTCAGACTTTATTGGTTTTCTGTCCCGGTTAAAAACAAATGTGGCCCTGAACACATGCCATGAATCTGACCGTCTGTATTGTCATTATCTGGTTAATACACAGTGAAATCATGACAGCCGGTCGTTCAGAAAGCAATGGCAAACTGCTGAACGTAACACTTGCCTAGTACATCAACAGCAGCTGAAAATACTGGTGTTGACTGCAAAGTCTCGTAAGGGATACGCAACACAATACGCGCATCAATGTTGGTGGAAATTATGTTGAGAAATAAAGTGACAATTTATGTATAAAAATTAACTAGTTTCAAGTTGTTTCCAGATTTAGTTATATTTCTACATCTATTTATGACTTACTTATTGACTTCCCCTCATATATATATATATATATATATATATATATATATATATATATATATATATATATATATATATATATATATATATATATATATATATATATATATATATGTATCGTAGTAGAGGCTGACCCTGAGATCTCTTACCCATCTGTAATTCAACAAAATAAAGATATCCTTTGGTATTCTACCATCATCCATCCTCCTAAGATGTCCTATCCATCTAAGTTTACGAAGACTGAGCATGGAATAAACCGTCACTCAACCTGATCTTTCCAATACTTCAGTATTTGTGATTGTGTCTTGCCACTTAATACCAAGAATTCTTCGCAGACACCGCATATGAAAGCTGTTTAAACGCGTCTCTTGGTGTGAGTAAGTTGTCCAGGTTTCACTGCCATAAAGAAGAGTACTAAGGACACAGGCTTGATAGACAAAGACTTTTGTTTTGGCAGTAAGCTTCCTGTTCTTCCAGAATCTTTTTCTTAACCTGTTCATTGTTGTTGCTGCCTTACCAATCCGGATGTTGATTTCCTGATCTAGGGATAATTTGCTATTTACCACTGATCCTAGATATGTAAAATGGTCTACCATCTCTAGTTCGGCGTCGTCAATAAAGATTGATGGTACCAGATGTGCACCTTGTGACATAATCTGTGTATTATTTTTGCTAATTGTTAAACCAAATTCAGAACAAGCATTCGAGAATGCAGATAGTAGACATTGCAATTCTTCCTCAGAGTGGGTCGTAACTGCAGCATCATCTGCAAAAAGCAACTCTCTGATCAGTACCATCCTAATTTTGGTCTTGGCCTTCAATCTCTGAGCATTGTAGAGGCCGCCATCTGAGCGTGAGTGAATGTATATACCACCATCCTGATCACAAAAGGTATATTTCAGTAGAAGTGAAGAGTATATTCCAGAGAGGGTGGGAGCTAGTACACAACCTTGCTTAACTCAACTCTTGATTTCAAACTATTCAGAAGTTGCACCATCAAATTTGATTATACCCTTCATGCCTGTGTGGAACGATTCCACAATGGACAGAAGAATCGGTGGGCAGCCAATCTTCTTTAGTGCCTTGAACAGACCCTCATGACTGACCAAATCAAATGCCTTTGTGAGGTCGATGAAGGCAATAAACAGTGGTTGATTCTGTTCACGGCATTTTTCTTGCATTTGTCGTAATGAGAATATCATATCAATGGTAGGCCTGTTCTGTCGAAAGCTACACTGTGATTCGGGGTAGACTTGATCTCCTAGGACTTGAAGTCTGCGCAGAACAATTCTGGCAAATACTTTCCCAACAATACACAGACGTGAGATACCCCTGTTGCAGTCGCTTCCATCGCCAGTGTTCTTGTACATTGTCATGATGCTTGAATCTTTGAAATCCTGTGGGACTTGTCCTTCACTCCAGCATAGCTCTATTAGCTGGTGGATCTGTAGAGTTAGTGTGTCTTGCCCACTCCTAATAACGTCTATTGGAATCCCATTCTTACCTGGAGCCTTGCCAGGTGCAACTTCATTTATAGCACACTTAACTTCTGTTATGGTGGGAAGTGTGTCCAGGTGGTCAAGAGTTGATAGAGCCTCTATGGCTTTGAGGGCATCATCCGCTAGTTTGGTCTAACTTCAGTAAAGCTCCAAATAGCGCTCTACCCATCTGTCCATCTGCTGTTTCTATCAGTTATGATTTCTCCAGTCAACGTTTTCAATGGTGCACTTCTTTTGATCACTTGACCACAGGCTTTCTTTATTAGTTCATACAATGCTTCATATGTTTCCCTTAACACTTGCGATTTGAATGGACTCACATAACTTGATCCAATAATCATTTGCACACTGCCTGGCAGCCTTTTACACATCCTTCTTGGCTTGCCTTAGCTCACTCAGAGTGTTAAGCGGTGGTCTTTCCTTGTTTCTTAAGAGAGCTATCTTCTTCTTATCAATCGAGGGCTGCAGAGTCTCGCTGTTTGCCGCAAACCAGTCCTGCCTCTTATGATCCACAGTACCGTAAACCCCTACGGCAGTTTTATAAAGGGTTTCCTTAAGTTGACCCTACTTTTCATTTACTGTAAAATTTTCTGGTGTATCAGTGAAAGCGTCTTCAAGTTGCTGTTGAAACTGAAAGGACCTTTCAGGATCGTGAGTGTTAATAATATTAATCCTGGGGCTAGATTTGTGGTTAGCTGTGTAGATTCTCTTTGGTCTCAGTCTAACCATTGCAACAACAAAAGAATGATCCGTATCACAGTCAGCACTGTGGTAACTTCGAGTCAATGATATATGGTTCAGATGTTGTCTCCGTGTGATGATGAAGTCCAGCTGGTGCCAATGGCCGGATCTTGGATGTTTCCATGTGACCTTATGCATCTCTTTTGGTTTTAAAAAGGAGTTTGTAATACATAGGCCATTACGTATGCAATGCTCCAGCAGCCTTTGCCCATTTTCATTCATGCGACCGATGTTGTATTTTCCAAGTCACACTGACCATGAACTCGAGTCCTTGCCCACACGAGCATTGAAATCACCGAGCATATAAATGAAGTCAGAATTTGGAACTGCCTTGATCACGGAGTCTAACTTCTCATATAACGAGTCCACGAACAAAAAAACCACAAGAGGTTGCCAAGCGCAGGGTTAATAGTCTTTCATTTCCTCCTTCTGGAATTTCAATCATTCCCATTAGCGAATTCTTCACTGCAAAGCACACACCGTGTTGCCTTTTATCTGCCTTCCCTCTAACCTTCCGAAAAAAGGTGTAATTGTTTTCCCTGAGTGACCCTTCCTCGGCGAGGCGAGTCTCCTGCAGGCCAGCAATATCAATGTTAAGTCGATTGAGTTCGGCATCAATCACCGCCGTTTTTCTCACATCGTCAATATTTGTCAAGACAATGGAAAATTCTGGACACATGGTTCTCACGTTCCAGGTTGCAAGCCGTAGCTTGAGGTTTCAATTTTTTCATTTTATTTGTACCTGGTGCATTGGTTTTTACGGCCTGCAATGCAGATTGTGTCCTAGCCCCAAGCACCCATTGAAGCAGGCAGGTTGTGGCGGGGCAGCACCCAATTGGCCGGAGGCTGCCCAGCTTGAGGCAGGTGGTAGCTGATCAGTGACACCTCTAGGTGTCTCCCACCGTCAGAGGCAACGCGTTGCGCCCTATGTCTACGCCAATTGACAGGGACTTATAACCCGTAACAGATGCCTCTCGCTTTGATTCCGAGACCAGTTAAGACCAGGAATGGAGTTATTGCCTCTCCACAGCACAAAGCCTGGGCTTAAATATAGAGATCATGTGTTGTCCATGCAGCATGATCCCTCTCTCGGCCTGCCTAATTCACTCCAGAGGAAAGGTAACATCACTAGATCTGGAACAAGACAAGCTACAGAGGCTGCCGGATCAGCAAGGCAATGCTCTAACTGTCCGCCTCTCGGAGCTTCGATCTTAAACCCGCGGCCAACCAAGGCTTAGGGCCTGGTCTGCCCTGCCATGACATTTTGTCTTTAGGTTGTATTTCCTCGCACCAGGGTAAGGCTTGTACCCTCCCAAATGCGCTCTTCCGCCCGAAGCCGTTGGCAATATATATATATATATGTCACAAAGTGAATGATGATAGAGTGACAGATGGAGTGGCTATAGATGTGTCTCGGGTATGTTCGTGTAAATGTTATGTTAAACAACTAATTAACCACGAGGCATCAAAACCAAACACATAATGCGCACACAATACTTTAATTTGAACATCTGGTGCCATGTCTTCCTTTAAAGTGTCGTCCCTGGAGTGAGGGAAGTCAACACACCACATTATAATTTTTTCCCTATCAATATCCTGGAGAATCCACCAGCTTCCGTCCAACACACTCCTTCAGTTCATGGACACCTTTTCCTCTCTCTATCCCTGTCGTACTATGCCCCCTCTCATTCTTCCCCCAAGCAACATATTCAACAAATCTTGCTTCTAAAAATTAATAACGATTAATTTATTAAAAGAAAAGTGTAATGTACGTGAGACGTGTATGCGAAGAAAATGTGTGATGTGTTCTATAATATGTGTAGGATCGGACCCTCAGATAATAGCGTAGTCAGTTCATCCTTGCAAGGACACACCACAGCACGTTAAGTCAGAACAAGTCCATCTCACCCGATACTGTATCTCTCCTGCCGGACACCGACTGTCACCTGTAGCTACCTGGTAATCCATCTTCCTGATCATCCGAAATAGATACTGTTTGTAAATTACAGCTGATCATGGACCGGTTGCACACTACACATAAGTTCCTATCGTTCCTAAAGAATGCACAAATCCTTTGTAGTGTGTATTTAGGTATCACTGTTATTGTTAATATACTTGATCCTAACTAGTGTCTATCTAGTTTCAAGTATCATGTCTTTTGTACTATTTCACTAGAATATATCACACCATGTGACTATTATATTTTAATGTTCTTGTTTAGGTACCAATGTTCTTATGCTGTGTGTTGCATCAACAATCATCACCCATCTTAGGTGAACCATCTTCCTTCTAGCGTTATTTAATTTCCGTAAGAAACAGGTTACTTTTCAACTGAGGTTCTTTCAAATTGGCGTTGCACCTTTTCTAAAACAGTGTTGAGCTTCCTCGTAGCTGGTAGATAACCTGTGAGAGAAACAACACATCTGGTGATAGTACTAGTCACTGATCCCACCGGCTGAGTGCAAGCCTATTGCCTTGCTCAGTTATTTTACAGCTAACTAAACTCTGTCATAGAGCATATTAGCTCCTCACCTACGTCCGAATCAGGCGATGACAAGGAAAGACCCATAAACAGAGTGCAAAACTTCAGTGGGCAAACCAATGAAAGATCCCCCCATTGGACACTTTCCCCATCTCCCAACCCATCTTAAATCTCTCCAAATATCACCACGCTATCCTATTCATCCTAGCAGAGCCAATCATCACTCAACCTCTAGTTTTCCACTAACAGTGCTAATCATCACACTCTAGTTTTAACAAAGTTACTGCCTGTATTAATTAGAACTAATTAGATAATATGTTCTACCTTATACGGCACTGCAGTTTACTCAATCACATCTAAGTTTGCCATGACAGGCACGTGTAAAATAAATCTAATTAATCCCGCACACGTTAGATGTTCTTAACTCCCTAACTGCCGTCCAAAAGCACGTCTACCTAGATCAACGTTTCGAGTTACACTAGTTGTCCCAAATCGGGTTTTTGGTAAACGCCTAAAATTGGTCACGTGACGTTATTATTTATGTCCACACAGGTGTTATTTTGGGCAGATCAGCCCTTGTCAGGAATCTATCTTCCCTGGCTCAATCAATGTCAGATTCGTCCTCCCATGTTTTGACTTCCACAACAAGCTAGCGAGTTACTGTATGGTCCCAACAACAGTTTTCAATAACAAACCGCCAATCTTCTGTCGAGTGGTGACAATCACAGCCACCATTTCGCTTGATGTCCGGAACTCTAAATGACAGACGGACTGTTTTCTCCCGAGCTGGGTACTTCCGCTTGAATCCGACCTGTTTATGAACTGTCAAAGTGGTGTATAGATTCATCTCACTCACCACCGAATGTTCCTATTTAGCCCACCAGATGTAAACACGTGCAGCTGCAACCCAGACGGTTTTTCCTGTATTTGGTTGAAACAACCTGTGGCATCGAACATGTCGTTAATCCGAACGCCTTTTATTGTCATCACTGGTTGCTCACGGTGTTTTTCGTGACATCTGGATACAACATTATTCCTCAGGAACGTTCATTGTATATATATATATATATATATATATATATATATATATATATATATATATATATATATATATATATATATATATATATATATATGTATATATATATATATATATATATCCATACATTGCATAGGCACAAGCACAATACACGTAATCCCAAACACTCACGCTGCTGACACTTAGGCTCAGACTTTAATACTTTGCCTCCGAATTACTTTCCCTGAAACACACAGCACGGAGTTCTCTACTTAACTCCCTCACTATTCGAATTACTCCCATTGAAACTCACAGCACGGAGTTCTCTACTTAACTCCGTCACTATTCGAATTACTCTGACAGCTGACATACACTGATCGAGTCTCGACACTCGACTCCCTGAAACGATCCGATCCTCTCAGGATCTCCACTTCAACTGCCCGAAACGATCCAACCCTCGGTCGGTCTCAGCTTCAACTCACCCCCAGTCAATGTTTTCCACTGTCTTTTAAACTTTATATGCATCCCTCACAGTGTTTCACACAAACCCTACCTCATCGCTTAAATTATCTGCCCCTTCTTGCAGCCCCTCTGCCTTACACCCTTCCCCGTTTATTTTCTTATATTTTCTTTCCGGTGAATGCCCTTTCACCTCGTGAACTGTTTATATTGTACGGACACTCACCTTAATGTCAATGACCCCAGGCATGTGTCAATATATATATATATATGTGTATGTGTGTGTGTGTGTGTGTGTGTGTGTGTGTGTGTGTGTGTGTGCGTGCGTGCCTGCCTGCCTGCCTGCCTGCCTGACTGCGTGCATGTGAGCGTGCCTGCCTGCCTGCGTGCCTGCGTGTGTGTACGTGCGCGCACGCACGTAGGTAGGTAGGTAGTTAAGTAGGTAGGTAGGTATGTAGGTAGGTATGTACTACGTAGGTACGTAGGTAATTAGGTAGGCAGGCAGGCATGGAGGCGCGTACTTCTTCTTTTTTTCGTTTGCTTGAAATATGTCTATAACTGCTATGTTTATTTTGTATGAACTTCTTTGTCTTTTTAGTTCATTCAGTGGTCCATATAGTTTATCGTCCGTTGTTATGTCTCCAGTCCAGAAGGATTGCCTATGTATGTCATGGTTTGGGCAATCTTGATGTTTGTGCTCTGCTATCTGCGACGTCAAGCCACACGTGCACATGGTTGATTCATCAATCTTGAATTTTGTATATGTTTGGTTGCGTAATCTTTTGTGTTCAGTTCTGAGGCACAGAATAATGATTGATTCTGGTTAGTCCATAAGGTGGCAGTCGTCATGAGCAGGTTTTGATGGCTCTTGACGGATTCGGTAATTCTTTTATTTTGGTGGTATGTAACGGGTACATCAGGTTGTTCTTCTATTGCTCCTTCCTTGGCCAATCAATCAGCTCACTCGTTTCCGGGTTCTCCACAATGAGATACCAATCCACTGTATGAAGCCCTTACGCTGACTGCCAAGTTCAGAAAGTTGAGTCTGTAGCACTGGTAATGTCCCAGACATGAGCGCCTTAAGTATTGATTTTGCACTTCAGCAACACCACATGCTGTGTCCACAGTTGGTATTTAGTCATTTATCTGTTGTCTCTGGATTGCCTCGATTTCAGCATCATTGTTATGACAGTAATTTCCTGTTTGTACTCTGGCCGTGGTCCAGTATTATGTGGGTATTCTATGTACACTCCCACTTCCCCATTTCGAACATCATTTTGTGCTGTCTCATCTATGTAGACTCGAATCCAGAGGTCATGTGGGTAGTTTTCATTAAGGAAGCTGAGAGTGACTGTTCTGCGTCGTGCACTATTCTCTCTTCATTGTCAATTATTATTTTGTCTATATATGTAGTGATAGTTTATGTTCCTATTTCCACAGAGTTCGATCTGGAAAATGTTTTTCAGGCGGATACCGACTGTTGGCAGATCAGTGATTTGTCTTGTTTTCAACCGTCCCATGCCTAGGTTTTCACATATCTCCGTCATATGGTGGCCTGGAAATCTGCGGGAATTTTCTGCTTGTATTAGCGTTTTCGTATATCTGCTCTCTCTCTCTCAGTGTTTGTGCCATTCCCATCGTCTCCATTTCCACTATATATGTTGATCTCATCAATTCTGCGGTGACTCTAAGTGCTTAGTTCTGCATCTTGTCCAGCTCTTGTAGTGCGGTATTTGATGATGAGCACCATGCAGCTGACCCGTATTCCATGTGTGGTCGTATGCTCAGTTGATAAAATTTGCTAAGCATTTTCCCCGCTGGCTCCCCATGTTGTTCTACTTAGTTTTCGAAGGATGAATATTATCTAGGAACAGTCATAACATCTGGTGGAAGATGCCTTGAAGAGATTAGAACAATAATTGCCATGGCGAGGGCAGCCTTTTGCGAGATGAAATAATAATGTCCATTAAAAAATGGCATTTGCAACGAGAAAATGAGTGTCGAGGTGCTACATGAAACATGTGCTTTTGCATGGCTGTGAAGCGCGGACAATGAGCAGACTAGCTGAAAAAAATCTGATTTCTGTGGAAATGTGGTTTCTGGGGAGAATGCAAAGAATATCATGGTGTCAACGTCTTACTAAATTAATGACTCGTTACAATAGACGTTACAGTGATGTAATACATGTGCAATAAACTTGTCAACAATCAAGTCATATGTATCGACATTTATTTACAAGTAAGCATGTAACATGAGTCATAATCACGCTCTAAAATCTCTGGCGAATCATGCAAACATTATACAGCAAAGCACTCATGCGTCTCTCGTATCACCATTCCTCTAGCATATTGGCGCACAGGCTATCTTACTGTCAACACTCTCACAACAATAGTAAATATCTAGCATGAGGCAATCAGCACACTCTCTCCGAGGTAACCCCCACAACACTCCTTTCTCAAACACAGTCATGTCCAGTCTCGTCGTCCTTGCCTCGGTCTGTGGTCACGTGGTGTTTGACCAACGTGTCGTGCGTGCTACGTCGGATGTCTCGGTATTTTGGTATCGTCCTGTCCTTCACCCGTCTATTGATGGCTGATGTCTCGGGTCGTCTAGTCCAAGGTTGGATTGTTATTCAAGGACATGTCCAGTCTCTAACCCCATGTCCTGTCTCTCACTGGGTATACAGTCCTATCCTATTCTACCCATGCTCTACCTATGTCATGTACTTGTCCTGTGTCCTCTTTCACACTCACCAGGACTCTGACACATGGACAGACAGAAAAACAAATGACCAAGTCCTACAAGAAACAAATGAAAACTGTAAACTTATTAGAGAAATTAGACGTCGACAGTCACATATTGTTGGTCACGCTATGAGAAGAAATAAATATGATAACTTTGTGGCAACTGCCAAGATCGAGGGGAAGAGAACAAGGGGGTGACAGAGAAGTAAATACCTTGATGGCTTTGACAGTTGTATGGTTGAGACAAGAACACTGAGCTGATCCACGACTCTGGTGATCGAGTAAGATGGCAAAACATGACAGCCCACGCGTACCGGCATGTCACATGATGATGATAATGTCCTTTTGGCTTTTGCTACTGCTTTGTTGATGTGCTTTATCCATGTCAGACTGTCATCAAATGTTTCTTCAGGATATGTTGGTTCTATATCGTCTCTTAAGGGTATTCTACATATCTGGATGATTCCTGCCTTTTGTTTTGAAGAGCGAGTAAATAGAGTTATGCTGCACTGTCAGTGTTTATGTTGACACACAATCTATTGACCCATGCAACAAATGTATCTACAGCTCTTTGTAGCGACCTGGTGGCCACTGATGCATGTTTATTTGTCCTCCATACGAGGAGGCCATCAGCGTGCATTGCCACTTTATTTTCCATGTTGTAGTTAAGCAAAATAAATTATTGATGATGATTAGAAAAAGTGTGGGAACAGGACCCTACCCAGGGGAACGCCGTGACGCTGTGGTACTTTCTTGCTCTTGAGTCCGTCTATCTGTACTCGGGTTCTTCTGTTGTGCAAGTATGCTTTCACCAATTTGTACATTCTTCCATTGACTTAATAGTTCTTCAGTTTCTTCATCAGACCTTCTTTGCAGACTTTGTCAAAGGTTTCCTTCAGATATATTTATGCCGCAAGCACCAGATTCTTCTCTTGGAACGCAGCCTCAATTTCTAGAGAGATGTTGGTTGTCTGATCTTCCGTAGACTAACTGCCTAAAGTCGGCCTGATGTGGCATACAACTGTTGTCCCTTTCAATCTGCCACTGCAGTCTTTCATACAATTATGCTCTCCATTGTTTTGCACAGACAGCTGGTGGGACTAATTGATATGTATGTAGGTTGTTAGGCTGGCAGGTAGGCAGGCATGTAGGCAGGTGCTTAAGACGGACGGTGTCTAGGTATGTAGATAGGCTGATCAGTAGATTGATAAGTAGATGTGTATATAGTAAGGACGTTATGTAGGTAGATCTAATGTTAATGAGCAGATGCCACAGAGGGGATATGGAATATTAATTGTTAATTTGCAGATGCCACAGCGAGTTTGACGAGTTTTTCTACAATCTTGTATAATGAGATTGGCTTAGTCCGTGATGTGGACACTACTTTCTCCACTCCCCGCCGCACGTTTGTCTTGATGCCCGACATATTTGAGACAGTGTTCTTACTACGGATTTCCCCGAAAACGGACAAAGTGCTCAGGCTGTGTAATGTTGAGACGTATGGTGGTATGATAGACGTTCATGACTTTCAGTTTATCTATCGATGAGATGTATTGATGTTTCATTTGCATATTCAAGAAATGATAGATGTGCTTAAAAAAAAAAAAAGTCGACAGGTCGACTTCATTGCACCGAGTTTTAACCCATATGGCTCGGTCTCTTTCCGCAGCGCGGAAAGCTTCGCACAAAGCACGAACTCCGTAGCTCTAGCGACGATCCACAGGAGTCTCCGAAAAATTTAACTCGTGAATCGAAGGACGCAGGCCCGGAATCGAACCTACAACCTTCGGAGCCCGAGTTAAACGGCTTGACCACTTCGGCACGAAGACTCCCAGATGTGCTTCTCTTTCTTAGTTTAGTTTAGTCGATGGATCAACATCACGGCACACGGGTGTAACCCATAAGTGCTCCGTTCTACTCCTAACTCAAGCCTGATCCCGGAGAAGTCCACGTGAAAAACTTTCATCCCTAACAGGGGCTTGAACCTGGAACCTCCAGCATTCGAGTCGGACACCATACTATGAGACCACTTAGCCCCCCACTCCCTCAGATTTGCTTCTCTTTATGTTATTGCTCAATATTACTGGACCTTGCCTTCTTGACAGGCGATATTGAGCTTCGAAAAAGACTTTATACCCATCCTTACCACAGCGCCTAAGACACGAGATGATTTTAAAGTGATATATTCTGGAGGACAGGAAAGGCAAAGAGGTGTAGCAATTATCTTGGCTCTGAAAACATCAATACCTGTTAAAGGATATTGGGCAGTGTCAGATAGGGTCCTATTGGTAAAATTAATCGGCAGCCCTTTTAACATAAACGTCATTAAAATATATGCTCCAACGGGAGAAAGCAGTGAAGATAGTGTAGAGGCATTTTATAATGACCTGGAGAATGCTTTGAAGAAATGCAAAAATTAAGAACTAAGCATCATAATGGGTGACTTCAATGCGAAAGTAGGATATCAAGATGATGGATGCACAGTAGGAAAAGACGGTTTGGGAGAACGAAACGAGAGAGGATACAGACTTGTAGAATGGGCTCAAGAACATGAACTGATTGTCGGAAACACCTGGTTTAAGCAACATCACAGAAGATTATGGACATGGCAAAGCCCTGACGGCAGGATTAGAAACCAGAGCAATTACATCCTGATTAACAGAAGTTTCAAAATGCGTTAACGTCGCACAAACAGTTCCTAAAGGAGACAGTTACAGTGATCACATATTGATTATAAGCAAACTGAAGTTAAGGTTAAAGAAAATCAAGATGGTGTTTCCACCTTGTCGTGGTGGAGGAGCTTGAGTTTCTCAATGATCCTGAGAGCTATGCCGGCGGTAGCGTAGCTACCAGCAGGGCCTCCCAAGCCGGACAGGTCAAAGGGTAGAGAACAGACAAAGAGAAACACGCTGGTCCTCCAGGTTGGGGGATGAAGCGTGGGGTTAGCATCCCCACCTTTGCAAAAACCATTTTGTTACGAAACAGATACATGAGCCTCGAATTCGGACTGACTTATTTGGACATCGACCTTGGAACGTTAAAGGACTATTGAGATTTGGAACTTGGAATGTACGGACACTATATCGAGCTGGAGCGGTCGAAGAACTAACCCGGGAGCTGGTTGAGTATAACATGGATATAACAGCAATTCAAGACATTAGGTGGCCAGGAGAGGGTACTTTAGAGCAAAATGGAATGATTATAATATATGGAGGAAACACCCAAAATAAACATGAATTAGGAACAGTATTTGTCATCAAAAAAGAGTTATGGGGGAACTTCTAAACTTTAACGCTTTTAATGATAGGATTAGTAAATTACGAATAAAAGGTAAATGGAAAAATATAATGATGATTAATGTACATGCACCTACTGAAGAGAAAGAAGATGATATTAAAGAAGACTTTTATAATGATCTGGAAGATGTTATATAAGAAACCCCCAAACAGGACATTCTGATTGTGCTGGGAGACTTCAACGCAACATTAGGTAGAGAGCAAACTCATAAGAAAGTTGCCGGTGTGGAATGCCTACATACAACTTCAAATGATAATGGATGGAGAGTCATCAAGCTAGCAGAAGCCAAAGGACTGCAGATCAGCAGTACCAGACTGCAAAGAAAGGATATACATAAACAAACTTGGAAATCATGTGACAAGAGAACCTATAATCAAATAGATCACATTTTAATTAACAACAAAAATGCATCAAACATACAAGTTAGAAGCTATAGAGGAGCCGAGTGCCACAGCGACCACTTCCTCGTTTGGGCAAAATTTAAAATAAAACTTAAGAGAGCTTTCTATGCTAAACTACAAAGGTTACACCCAACATATAACAGAGAAAAACTACAAGAAATTACAGTCAAAGAGAAATTTGCAGATGAAATGAAAAGTTAACTTGAAATTCTATAAAACCCGTTGGAGGAAAGCGTTGACCAAACTTGGCTGTACATTAAGAATACAATTCAATCTACCGCAGAAGAATGTCTCGGTGAGTTAACCACGCATAGAAAGAACAGATGGTTCAATCAAAAATGTGAAGAAGCAGTCATTAAGAAAAAGAATGCCAGACAGCTATGGCTAAATGACATCAACAACATTCAAAAGGAAGAGCTATATAAATGAATATAAAGAGGCTACAAAAAATAGTTCGACAGCAGAAACGAGAATATATGAGTAATATAATCAAAGATATGGAAACTAATCACCAGAAAAATGAATCCAGAAAGTGTTTTTAAAGAACTGAAGTCAATGAAACGAGGGCACCAACACAACACATATGGTATAAAAGACAAAAATGGGAATATGATAAATACCAATGAGGAAATGTGCAACACATGGAAAGAATACTTTCTTGAATTACTAAATTGTGAAGCTTCAAGTAACACTTTCCCAGAAGAAGAGGTTCTAACATGTGAGCCACAAATTGCAGAACTTGCATCTTAAGAAATCCTATATGTAATCACACGACTTAAAAACAATAAGGCAACTGGGGCTGATGGAATTGCTGCTGAATTTATAAAGGTGGGTGGCCATGCATTACATCTAAAGCTATACGAACTAATAATAAAAATATCGAGGACTAAAGAATTACCTCATGACTGGAAAGAGTCATTATTGATACCTATCTTTAAGCAAGGAGACACGTTCCAGTGTGAAAATTATAGAGGAATATAACTACTGTCCATAAGCTAAAAGATACTATCCGCAGTACTACTAAATAGACTAAAACCATATTCAGATACATATTAGGTGACGACCAGGCGGGCTTTAGACAAAACAGATCAACAATAGATCAGATATTTATCTTACAACAAATAGCCGAGAAAAATTTGGAATATAAAAGAGATCTCCATAACATGTTTCTGGATGTTAAAAAGGCTTATGATAGTGTCCATAGGAATAGTCTATGGAATGCTATGCGGGAATTTGGAATACCAAGGAAGTTAATCAATGTGACCAGACTATGCATGGAAGATACTTATAATATAGTAACATATAAAGGCAGGAAATCCGACCCTTTCCAAATAACATATGGCTTGAAACAGGGTGACGCACTATCGCCGCCACTCTTCAATCTGGCTCCAGAGAAAGTTGTAAGGAGGGGAAAAGAGGAATGTGATATTAAAGGAACATCCAAGCTGCTTGGTTATGCAGATGATATAGATATTATAGGGGAAAATGAACAAAAGACATTGGAAATATTGACTCACTTAAAGGAAAAAGCCCAACAGATGGGGCTGGTTATCAACCAAGATAAGACAGAATATATGGCAATTTCAAGAGTAGTATAACAGTGAAGCACAAAGGCAACTGAATGGAGGAAGTCAAGCCAACGATGATTGGAAATGACTCAGTTTATTGAGAGAGTCTTCAAGTTGTATCAAAATGAATACACGGACTATAAATGTAGATACATCTTGCTGGCTTGGCCGCTGGGTGGTAACTGATCCCCTATTTACTCTCTACGTCAGCACGTGAGCGTCCTTAACTACCTAGCAACGGTGCTCACGCGTGCATCAGCTATTTGTCTCTTTCCCCTTGCACGCCGTGCCACCTAACTAAACCCCGTATAACAGCCTACTCTGTTATATAACCTTTATACCCTAACAAGACTTTTCCCCGAAAAGTCTTTATTCCACAACTCATTTACCCCAAATCTATGACTCCACAAGACACTTAACCAAATAATCCCACACAATTACTTCTTCTTCGTTTCTGTAAAATCATAAGCAATCCGCTGCACCAAACAATATTAACCTATCTCAACTCCCAACTACAAAATTCATATACCTCTAACTCTAACCTGGAACTCTTATTCATTACACCTCTCTCTACCCCAACAATTTATCTTATAGCCAGCCGCCACGACCCATACTCTATACTTCTTCTTCATTATAATATCCACATATATTATTTACATATCGTAAGTCTATATCACAAAAGCTCATCTTATAATACTCTTCGCAAAGCAACCAGCTTCATTCCATTGATAAAATGTCGATCGAAATTATGGTTAACAAAAATTGAAGATTCTTATTTATTTCTACAACTTATAATACTCTCATTAACATTAACAACACAGTATAGACAGGAAAGTGGTTGGTGCGAACCGAAAAATATAAAGTAGTAAGAAGTAGTCACATTTATCACATTTATCCTCCCATGCACTCTCAAAACTTTATACAATAAAGTTTTCAAAAACCCAAATCATATAATCTGCTAATCTTCATTTTTGTTAATAATAAATGCTCTTGTCAAAAGTTACGTCGATCTAAAACTCCACCCTTCTACTCTCAGTATTAAAAAATATTATTCTACTCTCCAACCAGTATTATTTGCGCTGCTAACAGCCAGCAATATATGTCTGTACTTTCTCCCTTGTTTATACTATGTTAGTATCTATCCTTTATCTATAACACACCTTCCCAACCTCCATGGCTTTCGATCCAAAAAAAATTTTCTGTTCCTATATTATGATTTCCACTTCTTCTTTCATGCGGTAACCACATCGTCCCCCATTTACTATTGCCCATGTTCGTTTACTCTGAACATACTTATTCCCAATATGTTTATTTCATGCTGATAAGCACAGCCGCCCCCTTTTTGAGTTAAACCACTCTCCTCCCATAATCCAACATGGCATTCAATCCATGCATTTCTATTAACGCTGTTTAATACAGCTCCTATTTCAACCCCCACATCCATGTGTTTCTATTAACGCTGTCTTTACTCAGAGCGACCAACTGGTAACTATTTTTCCAACAAGTTCTAACGACTTAAAAATTTCTATACTTAATATTTAACAATGCAAAACGATTGAACATGATAAACAATCGTAAATTATAACAAAACACTTGTCCCCCCTTTTTTAAAAATTAACATCCTTTTATCTCCACATCATATGCATAATAACAAAATAATAATCATGTTCAAGCAAAATTACTTATTGTAATCAAACATGATTAGGCGCTTGTAAGGACTAATGAGTAATACATATCTATTCACTACAAAAAACACAAGTCATGCCTATTCCACTACTCCACAACAAGTTTAACATTTATCTGCACTGTGAAGTACAGGTATTGTTTTATACCACTTTCGATACTATAAAAATCTTAATACAATCAGCTATATGCCTAACCATCATTAAATCAACAACAATTTTATCTCCTGTTATCTGCAGAGTATTTCTTATCAATCTATTTGTCATAACTCCACTTCTTCAATAATGCTAGATTTTTCTCTATAAGTGCCATCTCTACATCAATGTCCTCATTTTCCTGAAGAGAACTTAAAATATCTTCCTTCATACTACTATTTCCGTCAGTCTCTGATTTTTCATCCATTTCTTGTTCTTCTGTATTTACATTGCTGGCGGCCTCTAATTTTTTTCTTTCTATATCCAACCTAATCTGTCTATCTTGGTTTCTTAATGACCTTTCTAACAGTGGCATATCCTCGTCACTTGATGAACTTTCTCTAATTCTCTTTTGTCTTTTAACTTCTCTTTCTTTTTGTCTATCTATCCCCCTTTTATCTGCTTGTCTGGTATTCTTAAACGGAGCGGTTACTTCCTCCTCCATAGATTCAACACTATTATAACCATCATACGTATTATTTTCTTCTCTCATAAGAGTTTTCGTATTGTTTCCGCTTGTTCACAAGTTTCGTCGTAAAATGGTGTTGTTATTATTTGTTTTTGTACCAGTTCTTTTCCAAAATCCGAGGGTATAGCATATTTAACTCGTCTGACGAGTTGTCCATCTGAGTATAACCCTTCCGAATAATTATTATTTATTATCATCTCCCTTATCCTCATTATCTCGTCTTAAATGCTCCACATGTGAACGTGCCACATGTCCTGTAATTGGGTTCTTGGTACTATATGATACTAGACCTAGCTTTTCTAAAATGTAATATCCTGGAATCCAATGAGCATCAAATTTGGAGTTTCTTCTATGTTTCTTATAGTAAACCCTATCACCTACTTTAAATTCTTGTAGTTGTGTATTTTTATCTGCGTACTTTTTCTGTCTTTCCCTGGCTTTAATTATATTGCTTCTCAACCTTACATGTGCTTTGTGCATTTCTTGTAAAATCATTTCCTGAAAATTCTCCCCCATATATTTTCGTCTAGGTTTTAACAGATTGTCAATTGGGAGTACTGGTTCTCTTCCGTGCAAGTAAAATGGTGAAAAACCTGTCCCTTCATTTTGGTGTGTTCGTATCGCCCCTAGTGCAGGTCCCAAGTAAAGATCCTAATCCCTATCATGTTCCTCTACATTTTTTGCTAGTATATTGTATAATGTCCGATGTTGTCTCTCATTTTTCGCATTTGAGGAAGGTCTATAATAAGACGTTTTTATGTTATTCAATATGATATTCAATATGATATTCACATCTTGTAATAATTTGCAAACTTCTTGTTTACGAATTCCTTTCCATTATCTGTGAGTACTGTCTGTGGACAACTAAATCTTGGTATATATTCCTGTAGAAAAATATTAATAATAGAATCAGCGCTCTTATCTGGATTTGGATATACCCTCTGGCCATAAACTGTAGCAATCCACGATATAAAGTAGAAATACATTCCCTGATAACGTTTTAGGATGAGGCCTGAAATATCTAAACTTAATTTCTGCATTGGAAACTGAGGAATAAATATCAGTTTCTTGTAAGGGACATTTAATTGTTTTCATATTGCTTCACCTACATTTCTCACATGCGTCATCATATTTGTAAATGCTCTTAAATAAGTTCGGCCAGTAATATTTATTCTTGATAGCTTTAAATAGATTGTCACGACCAAGATGACCATTCTCGTCATGATATGCCTTCAAAATCTCAATTTCTAAATGTTTCGGAATGTATTTTCTCAATTCCTCACCCTTTTCACTCACATAATATAACTGATTGTCTTCCTGCAACTCTAAAAAAATTTTCTTACAACTGTTTTCAACTGTTCCTTTCAACTTCCGTTTATTTCTATTACTTCGGATCCAATTCCTGTTCTTCCTTCATATTAAAATGCAGTAATTGTGGATCTTCCGCTATTGGTTCAGATTCTTGTTCTGTCTGTGAGCTTCCAAAATTTTCTCTATTGAATATGGCAGAATCTAGTATATTTGCTTGCCAGTTTCGGTCATCTATCTCTGGTTCACCCTCATCTTCAGTATTCTCAGACATCTCTGGATACGGAAGTCTGGACAATAAATCGACACAGGTGTTCTGTTTTCCTGATATGTACTCTACTTTTGCGTTATAACCTTGAAGATTCAACGCCCATGTTTGTATTTTCCTGTTTTGTACTGGAGCCTCTAGTAAAGACTTTAATGGCATGTGATCAGTTTTAATAATGAAATTGGCGTTATGTAAGTAATCATTTAGTTTCTGTAGGGCATAGTGTATAGCGTATGCCTCTTTTTCCACTGTCGCCCACTTTTATTTAGACTTACTAAGTTTGTGTGACAGAAAGTACATTGATCTCTCGTTCTTAAATCCTGGTATTCCTGAGTTTTCTCCTTCATATGGTTGCGTTAAACATGCTCCTATGGCATTATCTGAAGCATCTGTATATAAAATCAATTGTTTGTTTAGATCTGGGTGTGCCAATAATGGAACTATTGTTAAACTATTTTTCAAAAAATCAAATGCTTTCTGACAATCTTTATTCCATTTAAATCTTGCGTATTTGCAAGTCAGGTTTGTGATGGGTTCTGCTATTTGTGCGACATTTAGAATGAACCGACGATAGTACCCACACATACCGATAAAATCCCTAACTTCCCTCACATTGGTCGGAGCAGGTAATTCTCTAATGACTTTCACTTTGTCCTGGTCTGGTTTAATTCCTTCTCTATCGATGATGTACCCCAAATACTTAGTTTCTATTTTTAGAAATTCACATTTACTGAGTTTCAATTTAACATCGTGTAATCTTAGCCTAATAAATACTAATTTTATATGTTTCAGGTGGTCTTGTACGTCTCATGCTGTGTAGATCAAAATTTCGTCTATGTACGCCAATGCGAACTTTTGCATGCCTTCTAATACTTGATTTATTAATAACATATAATGAGAACGGGCTGTCTTGACCCCAAATGGCATACGTAAAATTTCGTAAGAACCTGCGTAAGTACAGAAAGCACTTTTCTTCTGAGCATCTGGCGACATGGGGATGCACCAAAATCCTGACCTTGCGTCTAGCGTAGTGAAGAAGGTAGACCCATTAAGTAGCCCTAAAATATCATCAATCACCGGCAATGGATATGCTACATTCTTGGTGATGTTGTTCAGAACCCTGTAGTCGCAACAGAACCTGTGACTACCGTCCTTCTTGGTCACAATGACGATCGGAGATGACCATTCTGACTTGGATCTTGTTATTATTCCTGCTTTTAGCATATCTTCTATTGCTTTTTCTACAATTTCTCTATTCCTCAGAGGAGTTCTATATGGTTTCAAACTGATTGGTGGATGATTTCCTGTGACTATTTCCATAGTAACTGTCTTGGTCTTACCCAACTCCAAGTCATTAATGGCAAAAACATCCTGCTTTTCTCTCACTAACTCTTCTAATACTTCCTTATATTCTTGCGGAGCTTTCAATTGTGATAATAACTCTTGTTCCCTCTTCATGAATGACGTTGTTTTGTCTACTGAATGTACCTGAGATGGATGTTTTCTGAATGCATGGATCAATTCATCATTCCGTCTTTTCCAACTTTCTCTACTTCTATTTCTGGTATTATTTCTTTTAATGGGGATTTCTGGATACTCATTTATTGTCAATTCCTCTTTAACTGTTGTTAATATGCTGTTAGGATCATTGCTATTTTAGCAATCACACACCCTCTATACAATTTAATCTCCTTCCCTGTGTTGTTAAAAATCATTACTGGAAAACTGAAGTGTCTGTCTAGCGTCATTATTCCATCTGTGACCTCTAACCCTGGTTCATCTATTAACTCTCTCTCTCTAACTCTGTTACTGTAACTGTTTGCCTAACGAAAAATAAAGATTTTTAAAAATTTTTGCTTGTATCAGATTGACCGTCTGTGGTTTTAAAGTCATGGATGTTTTTACTCTGACCAGTGCCGATACGTGCATATCCTCCTCTAAATCTACATACACATCTTGAAATCTCAACTTATGTAAGTCAAAATAAAGTCTTACCCCATTTTTCAGTAAGAAATCCCTACCTAGGATCATGTTCCTACTTAAATCTTTGACTACATGGAAAAGGTTTCTCACATTTATCCCTCTTAATTTCAAGTTTATCAACGTTTGACCAACCATCTCTAAATTTTGTCCGGTAACAGAGTGAAGGTTGTCCTGATTCCTAAATATTCTGAAATTCTTTAATATGCGATATAAGAATTTTTCCTTGATCACGCTGACTTGAGCTCCCGAATCAATCAATGTTCTAATTCTAAATTTTCCTATTTCTATAAAGCATGAACTGGGATCAGTCATATTCACTGAGAACTGTTTTATCTCTCCAAGTTGAGACCACTTTCTATATTCTCTATTTCTACTTGTCCTCCTATACTTGTTATGTTATTCGGGTAATCGACATATTCCTTAATTCTTAGGACCTTTTTATTATCCCTCCTACCACAGGTCCTACTCACTAAGTGGGATGCCAGTTTTCCTGCGTTCTTGTGCTTGCAAAATGTCTCTGCATTTCTCAAAAATTCCTATTTGGTCTACTATTTACACATCCATTCTGTGCACTAACCTGAGCGCGTCTGTTACCACAAAATCTAAAAGTGTTTCACCTCTGTCCACAATACCAACAGACCATATTTGTACTAGTTACTGTCTCTCTTATAGGATTGCTCATTTGTCTTCCTCTATCTTGATTACTTTCGTTATTTCTTCCCTGCAGTGTCTGCATTTCTCCCCGTCTTCTCCATCCGTACCTTGCTTGTCCTATCTCCATAGGTTCCTCAATTCTATCTTCTCTATTGCTTCCTATTTCTCTTCCTACCCTTAGTCTGAATCTCCTTCTCAAACTTTCTTCCTGTACAGCTATATCCACAGCCTGTGATAATCTTGCAGGATTATCCATCATAAGCTTGAATTTAAGTTCATCCGACTTTATTCCATCAACGAATATTCCAACTAGCATCCTTTCTACCTCTTCACCCTGTACGTTCTGTTCTAGAAACGCCTCCTCAGCTAGATTAATTAACCTATCACTATATAGTTGCACACTTTCTCCATTGTTCTGCCTAGACTGTCTCAGCACTGAAAATGCGTGTTGAGGATCTGTGATCTCCGCGTATTTATGAGCAATATCATCTTTAAAATGTTCCCAAGTCTCTTCCATTCCTGTTTCTAATTTCCTTCTAATATGGTCCGATACTGGCGTTTCGGTGGGCTGGTAAGCAATTTGTTTCTTTTCTTCATCCGTGGCTCCTACCAAGAAAGCATGTTTTTCTATCGCTATCATCCATTTCTTAAAATCTCTTGCTTGACCACTAAATTTGTCAATGTCTGTACCTACCCCTTGTTGTTTTATTGCTGTATTATGTCTGCATATTGCTCTACCTACTCCACCCCAAACTTGTATCAACGAAGCCTCATCCTGTGCCATTTTAATATCTTTGTTAAATACCCTAATTACATCAATTAATAATAATATTGAGCAATTACAATATTATAATTACATATAATCAATATAATTTGTACGCTCAATTATACGTTAAGGATACAACGTGGCGTATAAAGTCTATACTTTCCAACCGACAAATGTTCTTATTTGCTTCCGTTCTTTCTCAGTTTCGCTCCCGGAAAACCTCTGGGTTCTGATTTCTGGCTTCAGCTGTGGATGGGCAACTTCTGACTTCTGGCTTCTGACTTCACCCGTGGATGGGCAACTTCTGACTTCTGGCTTCTGACTTCACCCGTGGATGGGCACAAAATGTATCGTTTTGACTTGAAAACGTTTCGAGCTCAAGTTTGGTCGGCAAACTAGACGAGTGAAATAGGCTATCCTCTTTAGCAGAGTCGGCAACCATTATGCCCAACCGCCTCAGAGGGGCCCAATGCGGCTGGATCGCATACTATGAGAAAAATCTTCATGACCTGAGCGTTATTAAAACAAGTTGACATTTCCTCAAGCTTGAGTAACATTCAGCGTTGTAGCGGCTGAGTTGGAGCGGCCTTTAACAGTAACAACGTCTGACTTGAATTGCAGTTTGACTTTGAGTTTTCAACAATGGCCGACTTGAATTGAAGCTTGACTTTGAGTTTTCAACAATGGGTGACTTGAATTAAAGCTTGACTTTGAACCAGCTTCCTGACCTTCACACAGGTCACAACGATTGATTCAGCAAAATGCCGAGCTGGCCTGGCTTGCAGCTGCTGTGTATTTCAAATAAACAATGATAATATTGTGGTAACATCCTCCATTTTCAGTAACGTGTGTTCAAAAAAACGTTTCTTACCGTGCCGTTGTTATTTATTTCTTCGACAACCCAGTTCTGAAAACGTCACGGCACCAGTTTGGCTTCTATAACAGTGAAGCACAAAGGCAACTGAATGGTGGAAGTCAAGCCAACGATGATTGGAAATGACTCAGTTTATTGAGAGAGTCTTCAAGTCGTATTAAAATGAATACACGGACTATAAATGTAGATACATCTTGCTGGCTTGGCCGCTGGGTGGTAACTGATCCCCTATTTACTTCTACGTCAGCACGTGAGCGTCCTTAACTACCTAGCAACGGTGCTCACGCGTGCATCAGCTATTTGTCTCTTTCCCCTTGCACGCCGTGCCACCTAACTAAACCCCGTATAACAGCCTACTCTGTTATAGAAGGAATGGCTAAAAACTCTAGCCTCATACAAATAGATAATGTAACCATTAAAAGAAAGGAAACATACAAATACCTGGGTAAATCTTCAACTGCTCCAACATCATACGGGAAGAAATACAAACTAGAATCAATTCTGGAAATAAGATATACTATGCACTACAACATCTACTAAAATCAAAGGCGCTATCTCGTAACACCAAGATCACAATGTACAAAACACTGATCAGACCAGTTGTGCTGTATGGCTCTGAAACTTGGAGTACAACGAAAGGAGACGAAGCCTTGCTACAAACCTTTGAGAACAAAATTTTAAGACGCATCTTTGGATCCATTAGAAATACACAAAGTGGAGAGTGGAAAAGAAAGAAGTAACAAAGACATTTATGATCTGTTTACGTCCCCGCTAATCACTGGTATCATGAAGGCTAATAGACTACAATGGCTGGGGCAAGTAGAAAGAATGGAAGACAATAGGGAAACAAAACTCGCTTACACTCAGGAAATAAATGACCGTAGACCCCGAGGTAGACCAAGAAGACGGTGGAGAGATAATATATATATACAGACCTACACGCACTTGGAATCAACGACTGGCAAGAGAAGGTCAACCAGAGAGACGAATGAAGACGGATTGTATCTGCAGCAAAGAAACTCAATGGCTCGGAACACTGAAGAAGACGAAGTATACACCAGGAAACACTAAATATGATATGTGTGCATAAAAATATGTGACACGGGAATTCAAGACAATGTTACCATTGAAGTAAAGAACAAATGTGATGCATTGTCTGATCTAGAGATCTTATTTTAAAATGTGGATGATCAATGGGAAATGAGTTTTATTGCTGTATTATGTCTGCATATTGCTCTACCTACTCCACCCCAAACTTGTGTCAACGAAGCCTCATCCTGTGCCATTTTAATATCTTTGTTAAATACCCTAATTACATCAATTAATAATAATATTGAGCAATTACAATGTTATAATTACATATAATCAATATAATTTGTACGCTCAATTATACGTTAAGGATACAACGTGGCGTATAAAGTCTATACTTTCCAAACGACAAGTGTTCTTATTTGCTTCCGTTCTTTCTTAGTTTCGCTCCCGGAAAACCTCTGGGTTCTGGTTTCTGGCTTCAGCTGTGGATGGGCAACTTCTGACTTCTGGCTTCTGACTTCACCCGTGGATGGGCAACTTCTGACTTCTGGCTTCTGATTTCACCCGTGGATGGGCACAAAATGTATCGTTTTGACTTGAAAACGTTTCGAGCTCAAGTTTGGTCGGCAAACTAGACGAGTGAAATAGGCTATCCTCTTTAGCAGAGTCGGCAACCATTATGCCCAACCGCCTCAGAGGAGCCCAATGCGGCTGGATCGCATACTATGAGAAAAATCTTCATGACCTGAGCGTTATTAAAACAAGTTGACATTTCCTCAAGCTTGAGTAACATTCAGCGTTGTAGCGGCTGAGTTGGAGCGGCCTTTAACAGTAACAACGTCTGACTTGAATTGCAGTTTGACTTTGAGTTTTCAACAATGGCTGACTTGAATTGAAGCTTGACTTTGAGTTTTCAACAATGGCCGACTTGAATTGAAGCTTGACTTTGAGTTTTCAACAATGGGTGACTTGAATTAAAGCTTGACTTTGAACCAGCTTCCTGACCTTCACACAGGTCAAAACGATCGATTCAGCAAAATGCCGAGCTGGCCTGGCTTGCAGCTGCTGTGTATTTCCAAATAAACAAGGATAATATTGTGGTAACATCCTCCATTTTCAGTAACGTGTGTTCAAAAAAACGTTTCTTACCGTGCCGTTGTTATTTATTTCTTCGACAACCCAGTTCTGAAAACGTCACGGCACCAGTTTGGCTTCTATAACAGTGAAGCACAAAGGCAACTGAATGGTGGAAGTCAAGCCAACGATGATTGGAAATGACTCAGTTTATTGAGAGAGTCTTCAAGTCGTATCAAAATGAATACACGAACTATAAATGTAGATACATCTTGCTGGCTTGGCCGCTGGTGGTAACTGATCCCCTATTTACTTCTACGTCAGCACGTGAGCGTCCTTAACTACCTAGCAACGGTGCTCACGCGTGCATCAGCTATTTGTCTCTTTCCCCTTGCACGCCGTGCCACCTAACTACACCCCGTATAACAGCCTACTCTGTTATAGAAGGAATGGCTAAAAACTCTAGCCACATACAAATAGATAATATGACCATTAAAAGAACGGAAACATACAAATACCTGGGTAAATCTTCAACTGCTCCAACATCATACGGGAAGAAATACAAACTAGAATCAATTCTGGAAATAAGATATACTATGCACTACAACATCTACTAAAATCAAAGGCGCTATCTCGTAACACCAAGATCACAATGTACAAAACACTGATCAGACCAGTTGTGCTGTATGGCTCTGAAACCTGGAGTACAACGAAAGGAGACAAAGCCTTGCTACAAACCTTTGAGAATAACATTTTAAGACGCATCTTTGGATCCATTAGAAATACACAAAGTGGAGAGTGGAAAAGAAGAAGTAACAAAGACATTTATGATCTGTTTAAGTCCCCGCTAATCACTGGTATCATGAAGGCTAATAGACTACAATGGCTGGGGCAAGTAGAAAGAATGGAAGACAATAGGGAAACAAAACTAGCTTACACTCAGGAAATAAATGACCGTAAACCCCGAGGTAGACCAAGAAGACGGTGGAGAGATAATATATATATACAGACCTACACGCACTTGGAATCAACGACTGGCAAGAGAAGGTCAACCAGAGAGACGAATGAAGACGGATTGTATCTGCAGCAAAGAAACTCAATGGCTCGGAACACTGAAGAAGAAGAAGTATACACCAGGAAACACTAAATATGATATGTGTGCATAAAAAAATGTGACACGGGAATTCAAGACAATTTTACCATTGAAGTAAAGAACAAATGTGATGCATTGTCTGATCTAGATATCTTATTTTAAAATGTGGATGATCAATGGGAAATTTTGAAGAAGTCTGCAGGAACAACTATCCCATAATTAAAGAACTTGGGTCGAAAGAAATGGATGACTGAAGATATTGTAAGACTAATGGAAACAAGAAGACTAAACAAAAATAATTCTGACACATATGAAGAGATTAACAGGAAAGTAAATGGGGAAACGCCATAATTATCCCAATTTGGGAAAAAAACAAAAGCAGCAAAAGATATTGCACACAATACAGATGCATTTCACTGTTGGGCCATACTGGGAAGATATTTTGCAAAAGTCTTGAGAAATGATTACGAACTACTATAGAACTCCAGCTAAGCGAAACACAACTTGGATTTAGGAAAAACAAAGGATGCACAGATGTCATTTTTGCAATTAGGCAAACTGTAGTAAAGTCAATCGAATTCAATGTAACACTCTACTTAGCCTTTGTCGACCAAGAAAAGGCATTTGATAGAGTAGAGAGAACCAAGCTTTATGAAATCCTTAAACAATATGGAGTGGGTACACATCTAACAAACCTATGTAGACGCTTATACAACAATAAATACTTTGTGAGAGCAACTTGAGTACAGTCATAACCCTTCACCATAGGATCCATTGTACGACAAGGTTGTGTCTTGTCACCTCTCTTGTTCATCACATATATAGACAACATATGTAAATAAACTAGCCAAACAGAGACCACAAAAACACCGCATGACGAAACACAAACGAAGAACCATCTGCAAATCTAACCATTAGAGAACTGTTTGCGGACGACCAAGCACTAATAGCAAACTCAGAAGCAGAATTACAAGACCACATGAATAGTCTAAGCGAAATGTGTAGGGAACATAACATGAAAATTAGCACAATTAAAACAGAAGTAATGACTGTAACTAAAGAAGCAAAAGCAGCAACGATTCACCTAGACGAACATCCCTTGAAATAGGTGAAGAGTTTCAAGTACCTAGGAAGTATAATATCATTAAATGGCAGATCAGAAGACGAAATCGAAAACAGATGCAATAAGGCAAATCAACTCATTGGGCAAATGGCACCAATTCTAAAGAACAAACATTTATCAATAACTACTAAGAAAGCACTTTACAACACAATTTTCCTACCAACTCTATGCTATCAATGCCAAGCATGGACAATGACAGAAAAAAAGAAAAGAAAAATCACTACAACAGAAATGAGATTACTGAGAAGAATACTCAACGTATCAAGAAGAGGTAAGATCAGAAATGAAGCCCCCCCAGCCACTTCTCTCACCTCTTGACACCGAACCATCTGTGTAGATAATCACATCACCCGTGTGAGCATTGTCCTGAAATAGTTGCTGGATATCCTCTTCCGTGACCCCTGCTGGCCACTCTCTGCACTCCCGGCTTAATGTGATTATAATTCTGCACAAGTCTGACTGCTCCACTGGCACTCTGACCCACCCCTCTCCTCGCCTAATGTTCTCCAAGGGGCACACCTGTCTGATCGTATCCTACGCCTGAGCCATCCTTGATTTCCCTCTTATCAGTCGCTGACCCTTAACTGCGTCCAGCGCCTCATGCAGTGGATGGTCTGTGTCTGCAGCTACTCTGAGGTATGCCTTCGCCTACATCACCTTGTGCCTACCAGCAACAGTCGGCAGACCAAGGATGTAACGCATTCACACTACTGGGGTGTCTCTGGTGCATCCCAGAATGACACGCAGAGCTTCGTTCTGTTTGCGCTCTAACTTCACCAGCTGACTATCTTAGACAGTGAGCAGTCCTAATCCATAATTACTGAGAGGATCAAGTGCTGGTATAGTGTGAAAAGCATTCTCTGCACTGTGTCCATTGCAGCCATAGTTTTAAGTGCACTGAGTCCCTTTTGAGATCTTGTTACAACCGTCTCCACATGGTCCTTGAAGGATAGGCTCCTGTCAAATGTGATCCCCAGAAACTTCAGTATTTTCTCTCTGCTGACATTTCTACAATCTATCGTGAGGCTTGGGACATCAGCTCTCACAATCCTGTTGTCCAGAGAGCTCCACAAAACAGCCGCCTTTTCCGGGTGGATGACAGCACTCATTTCTGTGCACCAGTCAATCACTTTATCTATTGTCGACTGTAACTCCTGGGCTGTTTGCTCCCTATCTCTCCCCTGCCTATATGCAATAATATCATCTGTAAATGTTAGTATTCTTCCAACCCCTGGTGGTTCTAGGTTTGCAATCTTGCTCGTATTCACGTTAAAGAGCACCGGTGAGACTGCTGATTTCTGTGGCAGTCCCGGGGTTAAAATATGTGGCTCTTAGGTCCATGCACCCAGACGGAGAGCAACCCGACGAGAATGCAGGACGGCTGCTATCCATTTCACCAACCAGGGATTAACCCAATTCTCAATCAGGCTGTCATCAAAATATCATATCGAACTCTATTGTACGCATCCTCGAGATCAAGCGCTGCCACCATCGTTTCCTGTCTAATCTGATCTGAAACATCTCATAAACGTCAAAAGCAAAAGTGGCTGCATTTGACCAGTATCTTTTTCCTGGCCTGTAGCTCCCCAGGCCTCTTCGAAGAAGCCTCCCCCTTTCCAAAATCTCTTGCAACTTGACAGCGACTACCTTCTCTAGAACCTTTCCAAATGTATTTTCAAGGGTGATGATTCTAAAGCCCTAAGCTTTGAATGATCCTTGAATAGTTTTGGGAGAGGGATGAGATAGCTGTGCACCCAATCCTTCGGTACTGATGCTGCCCTAATGCTCTGGTTAAAGCAGTCGGTCAACTCCTCCAGGTCTGCATCGTTCAAACCCTTCATTTGGCCATACCTGACCCCATCGGTCCCTGGTGCCGTGTCTTTTGCCTTTTTCACAACATGTTTAACATCTTCCACCCGTATGATGTCTTCATACTGCATATTCTTCGTGGTGCCAGATACCTCCTCTCTAACTGCATCCCTGGTGTCCGCATCATTATGACTGGTCTGCTCTAAAAATATCTGGAGAAACGCCTCCCCTTTCTCTTTGTCTGTTGTCACGCGCACATCAGCATCTCCATAAATTGGTCCCACTGTCATAGACCGATCTTTTCTATGCATTTGCCTATGCAGTTTCCACAATTTTCGCAGTGTTTTATCACCTCCAATCTCCTTCACGAAACATTCCCATTTTGCCCTTTTGGCCTTTGCAGCACAGCGCTTGAAAACCTCCACCTTGTCTTTCTTGACATTTTCCGCTGTTTTCACTTCCTCTCGTGAGCTTCGTGGTGTCTGTCGCACTTTCTTTAGCTGCTTCACTGCAGCCCTCTTTGCTTTCCAAGCATGGTCTACTTCTGGGGTCCACCATGGGGGATGCAAAAATGGAGTTTTAACAGTCCTGTTGCATGCCCCTTGTCTGAGGCGTCCAAGAAGGCTATCGGTCCACTCATACCGGAAGATCTTGCGCGCTCTCCCAGCCTTAACTTACCTGGGTTTAGAGGTCAGGACTGAGCATGGCATGTGATCACTCCCATGGTCATTCAAAACAGTCCACTTTACATCAAGCACTGATGACTGGGAGACAAGTGCCAAGTCAATAGCTGTGTCTGCATCGCCAGGCCTCATTGCCATTCTAGTCGGCCTACCATCATTTATGCAGACCAAATCGGAGTCCACCATGGCATTCACAAGGGCTATTCCCTGTCGATTTTCTCCACTACTGTCCCAATCTCTGTTCCTTGCATTGAAGTCTCCACATATGAGTAGCCTATCACCTGGTAATTCCCCCAGTTCCTTAAGCCAGTCCCAGTGTTCCTTTCTGACAAAACAGTCCACTGTGGCATATACATTTATGATGTTCCAACTTAAGCCACCAATCTCCATTTGTATATCCTGGACCTCTCTTGCACTGTGATTCCGCTGGTTCAAGTCAAGTACCACATGCTTCACTTCTTCCTTCACCAGCAGACCTTGGCCATGTCTCTTCTGCCCAGTAGTGTTAATATAACTGGCGTAACCAGGGCAATGGTATTGTCTGTATTTAGCTCCTAGAGCATGAGAACATCAAAATAATATATTAGTCTCTCCAATACAGGACCTCTCTGTCTGGCACTGCGACAATTCCAGTATCCCACTCTTAGATGGTTGAAACCTAGTCTCTCCACTATCGTCTTGTTCTCCTGGCGCCTGCCCTCCTATTTATATGCCGTCTTCTCACACCATTTCCTCGTCTTCTCCTCCCCACTCTCTCTTCGCTAGTCTCTGAGGAATGTGTCAAGCGCAGAGCACGTGCTCCGTAGCTCCGGCGACGGTTCCGTGTTTAAATAAATCCATAGGCAAAGTTTGGATATTGCAGGAAATAAACGGTCACCCTAGCATTACCTGCTTGCTAGGGAAGAGGCAGGGGATGTCCCGCAGGAGTCCATACGCCTGGTACCGCCCCGCACGCCTGCCATACGTCCAACGTTCACGACCAGTTAACCCATGGCCATCCAGTTCCTTAGCACGCTGGTCCACCTTGAACTTGGGGGTTTATATTTGGAGTTTTCCGTCTCCTAGATGGACTGCTGTCAAAAGCTAACGGGTTCCACCTACCCGGGGGAGGGGTTAGAGCGCCCCGACTCGCTTGGCAGGCACGTCTCCGAGCATATGAGGTATTTTCTAAGGAACTCAGATCATACCCTGAGATCCCGCCTCGCCCTCTGTGCACACCGCCAGTTGGTCCGTGGCTGCTTATTCGATATTCGCAGCTAACCTCTATATCTAGAGGCCGTTCCACGATCCACCACCAGTGGACGCGCTGGGTCGGGGATGGTCGCTCCAGCTTTACCCAGATATCGATACATGAAGCCCATAAGCGGGCACTCTCCCGCTGTTTACACTTCACTTCGACACCTAAGGTACAAGAGGAACATGATGAGATGAGAAGTCATGATAACAGGAAAAGTCAGAAAATTATGTAAAAAAATGAGTATGGCTTGTAAATAATTGAAGAAAAATTGAATAAAAATTGCTTAGAAATTGAAAAACAACACAGTAGTAAAAATATCAAACTAATGCACAAAACAATTCAAGAGCTTACTAATAAGATAACACCCACATCAACGGGCTGCCTGAAAACAAAAGATGGAAAAATCATAATTTAAAAACCTGAAATTATACATACATGGGCAATTTATGTGAATAATCTTTATTATGATGCAAGAGAAGTACATTATGATATTCGGAGCAATAATGAAAGACCATTAATATACCAATCTATATTTATTGCGTTCCCGAAGAAATCAGGAGCATTGGAGTGTGAATAATATCGAACAATTAGTATAATGAGCCACATCACACATATTTTGCTATGAATTAGCATGCAATAAGTAAGAAAGATAATATAACCCGAAATAGAAGAAGAACATTGCGTTTTTGTAGAAGGTAAATGATGTGTATATGCTGATAACATTAATAGAACGTCCCATGGAAGTAAACAAAGACTTACATCTATGCTTTATTGACTACACAAAGGTTTTTGATAAAGTAAGACATGTCAACATAATGGGGATGCTTGCATATCTGCAAATTGATGGAAAAGACCTTAGACGAATAAAAAAAAAACGTATGTTGGAAACAACAAGCTGCCATAGAGATTGACAGCGAAGTAGGTCAATATCAGTCTATTAAGAGAGGGGTGAGGCAGGAATGTGTAATGTCTCCAGAACTTTTTTCCTTGTACAGTGAAAGTATTTTCAGAAATGTTGACGATGTGAAAGGAATCATCATTGGGGGACATAACATCAATAACATTAGATATGCGGATGATACAGTACTCATTGTAGACAAAGAACAAGACCTGCATCATTCAGTAGATGTGATTGTTGCACACAGTGAACAACTTGGGTTAGAATTAAAGTGTCAGAAGACACAGATTTTTGTCGTCACTAAGAAGTAAGAAATACCACAATTTAATATACAAGTAAATTGACATATTCTTAAACATGTGAATCGGAGCAATTATTTTGGAACAGTTATAACATCTCATGGGGGATGCCTTAACGAGATTAGAACAAGAATCGCCATAGCGAAGGCAGCCTTTTGTAAGTAGAAAGACATACTCGTCATTTTCAACGAGAAAAAGAATGTTGAGATGCTACATAGAACCTTTTGACATAGAACATAGAACTTTTGTATGGATGTGAAGCGTGGACAATGAGCAGACAAGCTGAAAAACATCTGATGATTGTGGAAATGTGGTTTCCGAGGAAAATGCAAAGAATACCATGGGCAGACAGAAAAATCAAAGACCAAGTCCTGCAAGATTCAATTGAAAATCGTAAACTGATTAGAAAAATTAGACGTAGATATACACAATTTTTTGGTCACGTTATGAGAAGAAATAAATTGGAGAACTTGATAACTGGCAAGATCGAAGGGAAGAGAACACTGGGAGGGCAGAGGAGTAAATATCTGGATGGTTTGGCCACGTGGCATGGTCGAGACAGAAACATGGGGCTGATCCACGACTCTGGTGACCGTGTGAGATGGCACAACATGACCACCCACATTTGCCGGGTTAGCACATGATAATGATGGCCACAACACGAGGACTGAATTATAGAGACCATGTATTGCCCATGCAGCGTGATCCCTCTCTCGGCCTGCCTAGTTTACTCCAGGGTAAAGGTAAAACTAAAACATCTGGAACAAGCGAAACAAGACAAGCAGTAGAAGCTCCCTGATCAACAAAGCAATGCTCTAACCGTCTGTCTGAGCTTCGATCGTAGACCAGATGAAATACATGATTTAGGGCCTGATCTGCCGTGAAATGACCTTTAGTCTTTAGGTTGTATTTCTTCACACCGGGCTTGTACCCTCTCAATTGCGTTTCTCCACCCAAAGCCGTTGTCACAATGTTTTGTCGGCTTTGCTGAGGGTCGCCCAGCATTCGGCGCTAACAGAAAGCAAATAGTTGCGTCTACGGCAGTGGTTCTCAGCCAGTGGGGAATTCCAAATCAGGGGAGGTGGGAATGTTAGGGTTTGCAGGAGTAGAATTGAGACTACAGATTGGCAGACTCAAACTCAAACTGGCTTCAGACAAAATATCTTGGTTTTCTGTCGAGCGTTTTGTTTGATGAAGCATAATTTTCTGTCATTCGTGTATTAAGTGACAATTGTTTGACGTTTTAACTGTTTATTTATTGTAATATAATTAATTTGGTGTGTTAATAAAATATTGTGAATATAAAAAGTGTACCTTTTGAGGCTGACACATTGGCAAGCGTGGAATTATTCTTCTTTCGTTCGCTACAAAAGGGGGGGGGGGGGGGGGGTGACATTCTGACAAATGGTGAAAATGTGCACGGACCAAAAAAGGTTGAGAACTACTGATCTACAAACATACGGTAGCTCAGTCATAGCTATTACGATCTGGATATTACGTGGACACACATTACCTAAGAGATATCTTTGTAAGTGTTGAGAGGCAGAGAGAGGGTGAACTAAGAGAGATCAAGCTGGATGGTCAGACGTCATGACATGAAGGATAATCTGAGTCAAAAATGACTGGCAGCACACGAGACAGATCGCTGTGTGTAGACAAGATCACCAACTCCACATGGCAAAAGCTAAGAGAAAAAAAGTCCGTGTAGCAAGGATGTATCTTTTGTGCACACACCACATGCAATCACATGCTGCATTTCATGAGACAAAGAACGAAATGCTTAATAGTTCCTCGTTATCGACAAAATCGTGCACACCGCTAATACTACCAAACACCTGTGATAACTAGCAATCATCATAATCATCATCATGTGCCTGTCATATGGTTATGCTGTCATGTCTTTCCACCGATCTAAATCTTTGGTGTTCTGAATCAATTCTACTGATGATATCCCTACATGCCACTGTCTCAGTCCATCAAGCATCATTTCCCTTGGTCTGCCTCTGCATCTATTCCACTTGATCTTTTCAGTAGGCATGATGTTATCCAGTGCCTTTCTTCTCATCACAAGACGAAAGAAAGCTGTTTGTCTCTTTCGTACTGTTGGATATGCTGTTTTAGTTTCAATTGCCTCGTTCAGGCAGTAGTTGTTAGTTACTTTGCCAAATAAGTAATGTGAAACGTTCGTCTCATGAACCACATCTCTGTGGCTTCCTTGTACTATGAAGATCGGTCTAGGCTTTGAGTTGAAGCTTGCCTCATGGTACCCTAGCATGAGATACTATGATGATCGGTCTAGGCTGAGAGTTGATACTTACCTCATGGTACCCTTTAGTGACATACTATTATGTTAAGCCTACACTAAACGTTATGATACCACCACATTAGGCACATTGATACTTACCTTACACTGCATGATTCTGTTTACATCTTGGGACATGTAGCGCCCACGCGTTTGATATGGATGAATTACATCTTTATGGCACATCTTGATTCTAGAAACCGCGTGCCTAGACGGCACTTGGGGGCTGGCCTGTGAACATGACTGCAACTGTTCGGGCTCTAACAATGTCTGCAGTGTGGTCACCGGGTTGTGCTATCAACCGTGTCCGCAGGGCTTCCACGGCTATAAATGCAATCTGCATTGTCATGTGAACTGTCCTGATGGCCGATGCAACCATAGAAGTGGAATTTGTTCTTCAGGTACATAGGTATATTCATTCTCCATGCATGTGTTTGTACGTTGGATATAGTCAAGTGATATAGTGATTATGTCTGGATTAATTATAAATGCATGTGTCTGTAGTTTGAATATAGACAAGTGATATGGTGATTATGCCCGCATTAATTATAAATGCATGTGTCTGTACGTTGAATATAGTCAAGTGATATGGTGATTATGTCCGCATTAATTATAAATGCACGTGTCTGTATGTTGAATATAGTCAAGTGATATGGTGATTATATCTGTATTAATTCGAAATGCATGTGTCTGTACGTTGAATGAAGTCAAGTGATATGGTGATTATGTCTGCATTAATTCTACATGCATGTGTCTGTACGTTGAATATAGCCGAGTGATATGGTGATTATGTCTGCATTAATTCTAAATGCATGTGTCTGTAGTTTGAATATAGTCAAGTGATATAGTGATTATGTCTGCATTAATTATAAATGCATGTGTTTGAACGCTGAACATAGTCAAGTGATATGGTGATTATGTCTGCATTAATTTTAAATGCACGTGTTTGTACGTTGAATAAAGTCAAGAGATATGGTGATTATGTCTCCATTAATTCTAAATGCATGTGCTTGTAGGTTGAATGTAGTTAAGTGATATGGCGGTGTTTACTTCATTCATGGCAAACAGGGCACCATTAATAATCAGCTGATGCATGTGTGTATCATGCACAGTGTGGCGTCTTATTGTATCGGTATTTCATTTTGTCTGACGTTACTAAATGCATCTGGTTAGAAGGTTAACATGCAACACCGAATGTTTAGCATCTCTGAAAGTAACTCAATTGATATTTCACCAAGCCTGTGACTCAGTAATCCAACTTCTACAATAATGTTCTTCGGAGTTTCTTTCCATGGCCGTCGACTGTTCGCAGTTGATCTACAAGGCAGCAGGTGTGTGTGTGTGTGTGTGTGTGTGTGTGTGTGTGTGTGTGTGTGTGTGTGTGTGTGTGGGTGGGAGGGTGGGTTGGTGTGTGTGTGTGAGTTTGTGTGTGTGTTTGTGTGTGTGTGTGTGTGTGTGTGTGTGTGTGTGTGTGTGTGTGTAGTTACTATCCCTTGACCAGCCCAACATGGGAGGCAATGCCAGGAGCTGAGCTACCGTCAGCAAAACTATTGAGGTCATTCTAGCCAGCACGTCTGTGACTTCAAGGTGGTGACTCAACATTGTTTCATTGTCGTTATCCTTACTAACCAATTAGTCAGAACAGACAACCTTCTAATCATAACAACCAACCACCCAGAACCAACCAATCAATTCAGCTAACCAACCATTAACAAACTCACCAATCGATAACGAACCCACCCATCAATCAATTAATGAGGTGCCGTCTCCACTATAAAGGTTGGTTGCAATAGATCTCCAACACCATGTCTCTAGCCGCAACAGTAGATTCTGTTAGATTGATGTTCGTCCATCATTTAAAGTTATCTTCTCACTTGTATCATTGTTTACCGTGTGTTATGTTGCCCTTAGTATTTCCTTCCAGAATGATTTTTATATGAGTATTATGTCTTTTAATGTGACATAAATATTTCACTTTCCTCTTTTTTTTAATTTCTTGCATCAACTCTCTTGCCATTCTCGATTTTTCTAGAAGCTCTGTATGTTATTGAATTTGTTTCTATGAAATACCACATATTCTTCTGTATATCCACATCCCCAGGGCCTTTATTCGACTTTCCAATTGCTTGTTCAGTGTCCAGGCTTCCGCGCCATACAGTAATGTTGAATATCCGTAACATTTGACAGTTCTAATTTCTATTCATTGGCACATTGCCGTCTTGACAGACGATAGTTTATGCTTTAAAAAGGCATAATAACTTTTACCTATGGCGGTAGCGAATGTGACTGATCAGGCCAATTCGCGTTATAAATGTCCGTTCACAGAGGGTGCATGTGAACACGTCGTCATTTCTACCATCATGCACCATCTTACGTCTCAAACGCTCGGTGTGTGACTTATCTGCAATAATTTTCTCCTTTGTCTTTATTCCATTTCTTATGTTTGCCCTCCATGCAACACGTTCAGCGGCGACTTGCTCCCAATGTGCTTTATCAAGGCCTGTATCAATCATGTCCCGCTTACACACATCTTTGTATCGTAGAAGAGGCCGACCTTGAGATCTCTTACCCATCTGTAATTCACCAAAAAAGATGTCCTTTGGTATTCTACCATCATCCATCCTCCTAAGATGTTCTATCCATCTAAGTCTACGAAGACTGAGCATGGAATAAACTGTCACACAACCTGATCTTTCCAAAACTTCAGTATTTGTGATTTTGTCTTGCCACTTAATACCAAGAATTCTTCGCAGACACCGCATATGAAAGCTGTTTAAATGTTTCTCTTGGTGTGAGTATGTTGTCCAGGTTTCACTGCCATAAAGAAGAGTAGGCCTACTAAGGACACAGGCTTGATAGACAAGGACTTTTGTTTTTGCAGTAAGTTTCCTGTTCTCCCAGACTCTTTTTCTTAACCTGTTCATTGTTGTTGCTGCCTTACCAATGCGGATGTTGATTACCTGATCTAGGGATAATTTGCTATTTACCACTGATCCTAGATATGTAAAATCGTCTACCATATCTAGTTCGACGTCGTCAATAAAGATTGATGGTGCCCCATCACATGTGACATAATCTGTGTCTTCTTTTTGCTAATTGTTAAACCAAATTCAGAACAAGCATTGGAGAATGCAGATAGCAGACATTGCAATTTTTCCTCAGAGTGGGTCGTAAATGCAGCATCATCTGCAAAAAGCAACTCTCTGATCAGTACCCTCCTAATTTTGGTCTTGGCCTTCAATCTCTGAGCATTGTAAAGGCCGCCATCTGAGCGTGAGTGAATGTATATACCATTATCCGGATCATGAAAGGCATATTTCAGTAGAAGTGAAAAGTATATTTCAAAGAGGGTGGGAGCTAGTACACAACCTTGCTTAACTCCACTCTTGATTTCAAATTCTTCAGAAGTTGCACCATCAAACTTGATTATACCCTTCATGCCTGTGTGGAACGATTCCACAATGGACAGAAGAGTTGGTGGGCAGCCAATCTTCTTTAGTGCCTTGAACAGACCCTCACGACTGACCAAATCAAATTCCTTTGTGAGGTCGATGAAGGCAATACACAGTGGTTGATTCTGTTCACTTAATTTTTCTTGCATTTGTCGCAATGAGAATTGTCATCAAGCGATGCTACAGGCATTATGGGATAAACTTCTCTTGCACCACACAAAAAGACTTGTCAGTCGTATGAGAGGAATTGATTACACATTTTTATTGCCACTGGCTCTTACAATACATCAATGCACAAAACTGTCTCTAACGAACCACACATGAATACACAGAACTTCCTATCACTAGTCGTCCCTAGCCCTACTGCTAAATCTATCTACTCATCTAAAGAAATACGCATCGACTCTAAGCGATGTGTTCCCTACGAAGTCTGTCCCCCGTCTCCCAATTCTCCGCGTGCTGATTACACAGTACGCGGAAGGATCTCGTGCGCACTTCGGCTTTTGCGTGCTACATCATTCAACACGCTTAGAGTAGTAGCCTACTCTTGAGTTCTATTCTAGTTCTTGGTGTCTATCACGTTGGCGTGATTATACCGTGACCAGAGTGCTTACTCTCTGGTTGGCACTCCCGTGTCTCATGAGAGAACTGTTTGACAGTTCCCCTCCCTATCTACTCCCTACACCTACCCTGCCCTCATGTTGGGGTACTGGGTTACCTCTAATCTACCTGAGGTAGACCACTCATTCAGGGTGGTCTTCACTATCTATTCTAGTCTTTGACACACACCCTCCCCTCCTGTGTTGCGTTACAAACTTTGACTCATGGTTGTGACGCAAGAGGTTTCTAAAAATTAGTGTATCTAATTTTGTCAAAGACTACTTGGTTCTGGGTGACTCAATAGACCTCTACTGACTATTGTCACAATGTAGTATTACTTTACTTGGCTACTGGTGATCGCCACAAACTTGTCTGGTTGGCGTGAGCCCTCTTCTCAATCGCAATATTATATTTATTAGAGGTTTGTCTGAACCGGACCATTGTCTTCTAAGACCTGCCCTCAAATAGCAAATTAACTCACTACCCATACAAAGTTAATTTTCTTAAGATCAACACACGAATTTGCTTCATGTCCACCATATAATATTAAACAACCCTTGCACAAGCTTTGTGCGATAGGCTTCACCTATCTTGCTTCCGCGTGTAAAGTTATCTTTCACTGTTAAGTTAGTGTTTCGTTGTCTATTGTGTTTCCTGACCCAGAGTTATCTTCCATTGTTCTAAAAAATGTATGCACTTTACATGTTTGTTTTCCTGGTTGTTTGCGTGTTTGGGTGTAACTAATAATATACTTTACATTCTAACATGTGTGTCTGTCTATAATTTGTATGTAAGTCAGTTTTCAAGTGCCATAATCCGGTTAAATGTGGCCACAAACAAGTGTATAACACTACTTCGTGACTACGTTTCCGTCTTATGAGACTTAAAATACTTTCCCTAAGATCTACACATAACACATTCGAGACAGCATATTTCAACATTGAAAGCAAACGCTTGACGCAGACAAATAATAAAAAGTGGCGTTGAGCGGCAGAAAAAATCCGCTGGTTGTCTTCAGTCTCCATTGTATATTTTCCATTTTCTCTTACTTTCACACTTCTGTCACACATCTTTTATCCTCCCAATTATTTAAAAACCTTGAAGTGACACTGTACAAGTTTGGCTCAGTTTGAAAAGAGTTGAGCTTAATGACTGTGCGTAACTAACTGCACGAGTCATGTATTTACAAAATATTTACATGGATGAAATAGGGTTGATAGTCCGTACCCTGATAATACTAAACACTATATCCTACTGACATACTAATTCTGTAAATATATATATTCTAATATTTTCCACAAAATTCATCTAATTTAAGGGAAGTAATCTAACTAACTAAAAAATGAAAATGATGTGAGATGAGTTATGTACCTTTCTGAAATGAGTAATGTGAAATGTAACAAAATTATAAATAATGGGTTATTTAAACAAAACAAAAAATGTTTTATTGTCTAAATGAAAATATATGATTGATAATTTTACTATACATGGTGTAAATGATGTATGTTAAAATGTATAATCCTATAAGGTATAAACTAATTTAATCCTAAATGATGAGGTTGTTAAAGTGTTTAATAAGATGGAATGCAATAATGTGAAATGAAATGAACTAACTGGTACTGTTCCTATCTAAACTTTTTATCTTAGTCTTTAATTAGCTGTTATTAAATTTAAAGTACTATCCTAAGTAAGTGGGTAAATTTAGTGATTTATTTACTCTACAAAAAAAAAATCTATTATATTCTATAATTCTATTCTAAATCTATATTAAAGTAACTATTCTAACTATAATTTATCACTATATTAAAAACATGTTATAATACATATCACAATAAATAAATATATATACATGGTATTTAACTACCTCAGGTTAGTGGTTGCCATAACGTTCAGAAATTGCTTTTGTTGGCACAGTTCATAGTTACACACTTGTCCTGGGTATATTAAATAGACTACACAGTCATACTTGTGTCTTATGGGTATTCTTCCACTCGTAGAGTCCGCTGGTGTCGTAGACATGTATATTCGTGTCTGTTATTTACGCATTGTTCTGACACTGTTCTTCCATGACTAACCCAGTTGATTTACCGGCACACAAATGGAGCATAGTAAGTAACGAGCTGTCTATGTGCACACGGTGATTCACATGTTCTTTGAGCACAGTTCTTATTCTGCTGTCTATGGACACATGGTGGTTCACTGTTCTTAGCACACAGTCCTGATCATAATGTCTATGTATTACATAGGATATTTTACACAGGATATTTTAAGTGTACTAAATTACATCATCTTAGACTACATTTTCATGTGGAGTATCAGGTCTTTCTACCTCAGATGGTCGACTAAGGGTATCAGCAAGAATGTTGTCCCTACCCTTAATATGCTCTATACTAAAAGTATAATTTTGTAAAATTAACGACCACCTGTAGATGCGGTCATTGCGATGCACTCCACTTTGTATGACCGTGATTGGGGAGTTTTCGGTCTGTACTACGAAGTGATTACCCGCTAGAAATCGATGTAACTTCCTTACTGAATAGATGACACTTAGGGCTTCCAACTCTGATATGGAATATCTGGACTCAGCAGGTGTGATCTTGCGGCTCACGTAGCAAATTGGATGGAAGATGCCATCATAAAACTGGCCTAGTACTGCAGCGATGGAAATCCTGCTGGCATCTGTCCTAAGATAATAAACGAGCCTAGGATTAGGCAAACGCAGGATTGGTACAGTACTAAAAAGGAGTTTCAATTTTGACAATGCTGAAATTAATAATGCATCTTTGACATCTAATTTTACCGATGCTTTCAAAACATTTGAAAATACACTTGTGATTTCAGCTAAGTTCGGTATGAACTTACTATAATAATTTACTAAACCCAAAAGGCTCCTGACCTGCTTCTTTGTTGTAGGCATGGTCAGGTTCATAAATTTAGTAACAATTCTATTGTCAGTTTTTAGTTGTCCTTGTGAAATGACATGACCCAAAAAATCAATTTCTTGTAGGCCCAGTTCAACTTTGCTAGGTTTGACAGTGAGACCGAAGAGTCGCAACCTATCGAAGACATGTCTGAGTTTCAGTAAGTGTGTTGTCCAGTCATCTGTATGGACACAAATATCATCTATATATGTCACCGTATTCGTCACTCCATGTAGTAAATCTCTAGTTAGGCGTACGAACGTGGCAGGAGCGTTACGAAGTCCGAAAGGAAGAAACCGCCACTCGTAAAGACCTAAAGGTGTTGAGAATGCAGTAAGATGGATGGATTGAGTCTGCATAGGGACCTGCCAATATCCCTTAGTAAGATCTAATTTAGAGAAGATTTTGGAGGGGGACATATCAAGAATAAGATCTTCGCAGGAAGGAATTGGTTCTGCGTCGATCTTAGTCACATTGTTGAGTTTCCTATACTCCACACAGAGACGAATTGTGGAGTCTTTTTTCTTGACCAAGACGATTGGAAAGGAGTACTCAGATGTAGATTTCTGGATGATTCCACTAGCTTCTAAATTAAGAATTTCCTTATTTAGACTTTCTCTGTAGCTCAGTGGGATAGAGTATGGCGTGCATTTGATAGGCTTAGAGTCCGAAAGAAGGGTGGAGTGCTCGATCCTGTCCGTCCTACCTGGAATGTCGGAAAATATGTCCTTATACTCCGTCACTAATTCTATTGTCTGTCGTCGTTGCTCTTCTGTTAGTCCCGGTTCTAACCATATACAATCTAATGTCGTAGTCTTGTCTACAATTGGAACAGGTAGTTCCATCCCGTCGTCGTCTACCTGATTCAGTATGGTGGTGGTGCTAAGTGCGTTCTCTGTATGCTCACTAAGTGTATGCATATTGTCGTCCTTGCCAGTCTCGCTAACTAGTGTAGTTGCGTTATGTATGTCTGTCGTCTCATCAATAGGTGTGGGTGCATTGTGTTCGTCTGTCTCTAGTTCTGTCTCTTGTCGTGAAAAGTAGGGTTTCAACATGTTGATATGAAATATCTTTAAGTGTCCGTTTATCGATATTTCATAATCGACATCTGAAATTGTTCGTACCACTTTGAATGGCCCTTGCCATGAGGTCAATAATAAATTATGTTTGTCTGGGAGTAAAAGTAGTATGTCTTGATCTGGTTCAAGATTAATAGTATCTGCTCTGGTTGTTGCCTTAGCTGCATGTAATTTTTCCCATGCAGCTATTTCTTCGTTAGTGCAATGCTTCAATTGGGGTAAGCATCCCAAAATTAAATCAGTACAAGGGTTATCTAAAATAGCACATGTAAAGGTACCAGAAAGGAAAGGAGTGTTAATACGGGCTCATGCTAACGGGTAAATTTCAATATTACCCGAAAAGGTTCGGCATTTGACTGAGTCACCTGTATAATCATTTGGATTCACCAATTCCTTTCTAATACCGATAAGAGTGCTTCCACTGTCAAGCAAACACTGGCATGTTATTTCGTTGACCAATGCATTGTGGAACACCAAATTGCCTCTGGAGGCTAATGCTGCATTTACACTCTCAGTGGAGAATGGTACTGTATGTCCACATTCTAATTTTCCGTCTGCATGAAATTGGGGACATCGCTCACAACTGTCAAAGCTTAAAATATCGTTTACACAACAAACATCTTCAGATTGATTAAAAGGTAACTCATTCTCGACCTCGCACTCAGTCTCACTCCCACTATCAGAAGATGTATCAATTAACATTGCACTGTTGGCCTTCATTCTTTGGCGGCCTAGGCATTTACTGGAATAATGCCCGTAGCTGGAACAGAAGAAACATTTGACTGCACGCCTGTATGCATTTCTCTTGTTTTATTGTTTCTTAATGACCATCTCAAGATGTGTTGGATAGTTTGGTGATTTATCACACATAGCATAAGTATCATGAAAAAGTTGGCAATACACACATTTAGGTAATTTTTGATCTTTCTTGTCGACTCTCTGAAATGGTTTTTTATTGCTACGATAGCTTTTAGGTTGGTCCTTAACAAAAGAGACTATTTCAGAGTCGATGTTTGATGTTTTAAAAATATCCCTATTTGAGGAAAAATATGCGGAGCCTTTCTTCTCGAATTGCTCTATTGTTTCGATGTCTGACTGCTGCAGGAATTTAGCGAAAGGAGATGGGATTGTGGATATGACTTTATCCATGGCTATTAAATTTTTAAGTTTTTCAAAGTCTTTTCCTATTTTTGCTGCACTAAGCCATCTATTCAGCACGCTTTGGACATTCGAGACATAATCGATGAAGGTCTCACTTGGTTTTGGTTTTAAGTTAGAAAATTGCACTTGATACCCAGGGGCATCAAGTAAAACATGTTGCATTATCCTATCGTGAATGTACTGATAGTTAGATCTAAGATCAGTTGGTATTGATTCAATAACTTTAAGGGGCTCCCCACTGAGGTTTTTCATGTAGATCATGGCCCACATATCGATTGGTACTTGATGGTATTTAAGCTGATATTCGACATTTTCTGTCCAAGCTGATACGGCATCTTCTTTACAGAATGGCTTAATAATATGTTTGTACTTATTAAGTTTATTCTCTTCTTGCTGACTCTTTAGTTTTGTAGCGGAGATCTCTACGTGTGAATCTACTTCCATACCTTTCATCTTTAACTGTGTCTCTGATTCAATCTGTATTTGTTTTTCTTTTACTCTTGCTATTTCATCTATTTCTCTTTGCTTTAACTCTCTCTCCTGATCTAATTGTTTTTGCTTTAACTCCCTCTCCTGATCTAATTGTTTTTGCTTTAACTCCTTGTCTTGTTCTAACTGTTTCTGTTTAGTTTCTTCAGATAATTGTGCAATCTCTTTTTGGTGTTGTCTCTCTTGTTCTAACTGTTTCTGTTTAGTTTCTTCAGCTAGCTGTGTCTCTTTGTGTTTTATTTCTAATACCTTTTGTTTTGTTATTTCAGCTAGTTCTACAATTTCCTTCTGGTGTTGTCTCTCTCGTGCACGTTCATCTCTATCAGCATCTTTTGCTTCCCTAAATTTTTGATCAGCATATTGCTCTAATTCCTTTCCTGTGTGTCCTAATTCCTTGCCTGCTTGTATGAATTCAGCTAAAGTTGACATTTTGTTGAATAATTAGCTAGAGTTGATAGGCACTGAAATATTTTCTCAGGTATATTCGATATGTTAAGATTTTAAATGCCTGTGTACAAAAAATACTATTAGATTACACCCTGAAAAAGAGATGCATTATTAATTATATTGCATTCAAAATAATTTGGGTATACTCATCTTAACAATCCAGAACAATCAGGTACAATCGTTTGGCCCCTCAGGTACAATCGTTTGGCACCTCGACATACACCTCACGTTACTTCTCTAAACAGCTCTTATTATACCTGGTTTATAAGAGCATCAATAATTAACCATTTGTAAACGACATCTGACTTTAGACATTTGTTTGACGTTTACAATCACATGCCCCCGGACAACACAATGTGGTATAGTTAATAGTAAATGTCACTGTCCTGTCGTCGTTCTAATGTCTTCTGCGTTCTCTAACTATTGCTGTTTAATTTATGAAAGTGCTGTGCAGACCGAAACATATTTGCATAAAGAAAGTAGTGCCATCGTGACGGTAGAAAATAGAATATGTTTACAAATAAATAAATAAATGCTTTAAAATAAATATAAAGGTAATAATAATGTTCAAATTAATAAATATATTCAATAAATAGCTTGTATAAAAAAAAAATATTTAATATAATTCAAAGATTCAGGCGAGCAGCCGCTTGGCGATTTGTAAACAATCTGTCGCTGATTGCAAATGGCGTAGGACAGCTGTTTATCAACCGCGATACGTCATAGGCGCAGCGCTATTTTTAGATTGAAAAATCGATATTGTCGCCGGCTCATTATTTTGTGTATCGCTCCGCCGTGAATCATGTTTCATAAATACACATAAATAATCAAATAATTGTTGAAATAAATGATACAAAACTATAATAATAATACTTACAAATCAGAAGAAAACATGTTCATAAAGCACAAAACATTTCAATAAACATAAATAAACGTTAATCGGTCACGATGGGCACAGCTCGCATCTTGTTTTAGTCTGCACACGCTATTTTCCACTAACACAAATTAAACCCTGTGATTAACTGACAGTAATACTATTTTAGAGCCGTGGGTGAGTTAGCTTGAACAATTGTCCAAGCCACACTTCTGACACCACTTTTATCCTAGCCTGTCATCAAGCGATGCTACAGGCATTATGGGATAAACTTCTCTCGCACCACACAAAAAGACTTGTCAGTCATACGAGAGGAATTGATTACACATTTTTATTGCCACTGGCTCTTACAATACATCAATGCACAAAACTGTCTCTAACGAACCACACATGAATACACAGAACTTCCTATCACTAGTCGTCCCTAGCCCTACTGCTAAATCTATCTACTCATCTAAAGAAATACGCATCGGCGATGTGTTCCCTACGAAGTCTGTCCCCCGTCTCCCAATTCTCCACGTGCTGATTACACAGTACGCGGAAGGATCTCGTGCGCACTTCGGCTTTTGCGTGCTACATCATTCAACACGCTTAGAGTAGTAGCCTACTCTTGAGTTATATTCTAGTTCTTGGTGTCTATCACGTTGGCGTGATTATACCGTGACCAGAGTGCTTACTCTCTGGTTGGCACTCCCGTGTCTCATGAGAGAACTGTTTGACAGTTCCCCTCCCTATCTACTCCCTACACCTACCCTGCCCTCATGTTGGGGTACTGGGTTACCTCTAATCTACCTGAGGTAGACCACTCATTCAGGGTGGTCTTCCCTCCTATCTATTCTAGTCTTTGACAAGAATACCATATCAATGGTAGACCGGTTCTGTCGAATGCCACACTGTGATTCGGGGTAGACTTGATCTCCTAGGACTTGAAGTCTGCGCAGAACAATTCTGGCAAATACTTTTCCAACAATACACAGACGTGAGATACCCCTATAGTTGTTGCAGTCGCTCCGATCGCCCACTTGTACAGTGTTATGATGCTTGAATCTTTAAAATCCTGCGGGACTTGTCCTTCTCGCCAGCATAGCTCTATTAGCTGGTGGATCTGTAGAGTGAGTGTGCCCACTCCTGATAACCTCTATTGGAATCCCATTCTTACCTGAAGCCTTGCCAGATGCAAGTTCATTTATAGCACACTAAACTTCTGTTATGGTGGGAAGTGCGTCCAGGTGGTCAAGAGTTGGTAGAGCCTCTATGGCGTTGTGGGCATCATCCGCTAGTTTGGTCTCACTTGAGTAAAGCTCCAAATAGTGCTCTACCCATCTGTCCATCTACTGTTTCTAATCAGTGATGATTTCTCCAGTCAAGGTTTTCAATGGTGCACTTCTTTTGATCACTGGACCACATGCTTTCTTTATTCCTTCATACATGCTTCTTATGTTTTCCTTATCACTTGCGATTTGAATGAACTCACATAACTTGATCCAATAATCATTTGCACACTGCCTGGCAGCCTTTTGCATTTTTCAAGGCACACTGCCCATGAACTCGAGTCCTTGTCCACACGAGCATTGAAATCACCGAGTCTAACTCCTCATAGAACGAATCCTTCACATCATCAGAGGAATCGAGTGTCGGTGCATATGCAGTAATAATGGTGGCAAACCCACAAGAGGTTGCCAAGCGCAGGGATAATAGTCTTTCATTTCCTCCTGCTCTCTACCTTTTCAAAAAATAAGGTGTAATTGTTTTCCCTGAGTGACCCTTCCTCGGCGAGGCGAGTCTCCTGCAGGCCTGCAATATCAATGTTAAGACGATTGAGTTCGGCATCAATCACAGCCGTTTTTTCTCACATCTTCAATATTGGTAAAGTCAGTGGAAAATCCTGGACACATGGTTCTCACGTTCCAGGTTGCAAGCCGTTGCTTGAGGTTTCTTTTTTTATTTGTACCTGGTGCATTGGTTTTACAGCCTGTGATTCAGATGTTGTCCTAGCCCCAAGCACCCATTGAAGCAGGCAGGCTGTCGCGGAACAGCACCCAATTGGCCGGGGGCTACCCAGCTTGAGTCGGGAGGTAGCTGATCAGTGACACCTGTAGGTGTCTCCCACCGTCAGAGGCAACGCGTGGCGCCCTATGTTTACGCCAATTGACAGGGACTTATAACCCGTAACAGTTGCCTCTCGCTTTGGTTCCGAGACCAGTTAAGACCAGGGATGGAGTTATTGCTTCTCCATAGCACAAAGCCTGGGCTAAAATATAGAGATCATGTGTTGCCCATACAGAAAGATCCCTCTCTCGGCCTGCCTAGTTCACTCCAGAGGAAAGGTAACACCCCTACATCTAATTTCTAATCCGTTGTTAATCTCCTTAGGTGGTAATACTGATTTCATGTTGCTGAAATACCTTTTGGCCAATTTATTCTCTGTTTGATTTATTTTTCACTTATGCCATCATCTGTTATTGCATGTCCAAAATAGGACAAACTTGCTACTTGTTCCAGTATTTCCTCTTTTACTGTGGTGTTCATTGACGGCCTTTCCTTTCCACTGCTGATTATCACAGTTTTCGTGTTTTTGGATGTTAATATCTAGGACACATTCTTCGTGCCAGGGCATGCGGGAGTACAAGGAAATGAGCGGGCTGACCAGGCTGACATTCTGAATGCTCTACGAGAAGTAAGACTTTTGCGTGAACCAACTGATGACTGTGAATCTACAACCATGGCCAGACTGCGAGAACAGCAAATTAAAAGAGGGGTGGCCAAACAAGAACACTACGCAGGAAGCCAAAGAACATTGATAAACCAACACAGACCTGGTGTCGTGAGCCGCTACACGCTGCGGGATTTGCTGAGGAGGGGATCCGAGCACTTATGGACCGAATTGTTCGATGTGCAATGAGGATGATCTGTCAACTAACTAACTAACTAACTAACTAACTAACTAACTAACTAACTAACTAACTAACTAACTAACTAACTAGGACACATTCTTCACTATGCATGTTTACTTGTTCCAGTAGGTCTTGTAACTCTTGCTCGCTTTATGCTAGTAACACGGTATCGCCAGCATACCTAAGATTGTTTATGATTCTTCCGTTGATGTTAATTCCAATCAGTTTGACTTGTTTACAACTTATTTCTGTGTATAGGTTGGAGAGACTTGGGAACGTCTTCTTTTCTTCACCTGGAGTGGTTTTTCAGACGTAATTGCGTTGTACCTATTTCCTTGGATCTTTTTACCGACACATCCGAATTCTACGGGCATTTGTTGGCCCGTTAACCATTTCGCTTCATTTTGCAACTGCAGTCGGCATCGTTTATGGTCAGAACTAAGACGGTTTCTGATCGTCTCCTCGCCTCTGCCTTTCGTTCTTGATTAATAGCTAAGAGCACATAGGCCAGGTGATAACAAAGGCCAAGCGGGGATTGGCGGCGATGCGGGTGATGGCGGCAGCAAACTGTGAGCAGCGCCATCTATGTCTTCTGTACGAGAGGCTGGTCATGTCTGTTTTTGAGTATTCAATGGCAATCCTGACTCTCAGCCGTAAGCAGATAGAAAGGATGGAAAGGATACAGAATGAAGCTATGCGCATTTTTCTTGGATGTACAAGAGATACATCATGCAGGGCGATGCGCTACCTTCTTGATTTTCCAACCATTGAAGACAGAATACAAATTTGCAGAGCACTCGCCTACCTCAGAGTTAACGCAAACACACAACATCCACAGCATAGTGAAATTATGAAGATGAAGGGAAGCAGTTTAAAAAGAGGACGGTCGTGGATAGGTCAAGCCGAAGACATTCTTCAACAGGTGTGTTCACTTGAGAACTTAGAACCTGGCGAGGAGTGGGTACAAGTGCCAATATATTTCTGCACATCCTTTTCAGTTTGTATCCAACTAGACAGAAAATGCAGACAAGAAAATCCGGTTGCTGTGGAGGCTGAAGTAGAAGCGTTGATTTTCGAGAATTCGCTAGACGGTCATGCAGTCATCTACACAGATGGGTCGGTCGTCCTACATGTGAGAAGCTCATGGGCTTTTACGGCTCAGGTCGGAGGGAGAATTGTGAAGGTGGACTCTGGTGCTTTCACTGAAACCACAAGTAGCCAAACTATGGAAGTCATGGCAGTAAGTAAAGCAATAACATGTCTCGAGACACAGACATTCACTAGGGTATGTTTCCTTAGCGATTCAATGAACATTATCAAGAGGATAGAGGAGGGGTCGATCCGAAGAGAATGGCTGCTGTCTCTGGAGCGGTCTCGGCTGGCAAAGATTAGTTTCATCTTCGTGCCAGGGCATGCGGGAGTCCAAGGAAATGAGCGGGCTGACAAGCTCGCAGGTGAGGTTACGGTGGAGGGCGGACGCGCCATGGACCAGGCTGACATTCTGTATGCTCCACGATAAGTAAGACGTCTGCGTGAACCAAGTGATTACTGTTAATCTACAACCATGGCCAGACTGCGAGAACAGCAAATTAAAAGAGGAGTGGCCAAACAAGAACACTACACAGGAAACCAAAGAAGATTGATAAACCAAGACAGAACTGGTGTCGTTAGCCGCTACACGCTGCAGGATATGCTGAGGAGGGGATCCTAGCTAGCTTCGTCTAGCTTTGAACCAAGAATTTAACCTCTAACACCGCAATATGAATGCCCCCGTTTGCCCCTGTTAATCATTACCTTCAGTGTGTAAAGTAAGCGATGTGTGCAAGGTGAGAGATGTGTACAAGGTGAGAGATGTGTACAAGGTGAGAGATGTGTGCAAGGTGAGAGATGTGTGCAAGGTGAGAGATGTGTACAAGGTGAGCGATGTGTGCAAGGTGAGAGATGTGTGCAAGGTGAGAGATATGTGCAAGGTGAGAGATGTGTGCAAGGTGAGAGATGTGTTCAAGGTGAGAGATGTGTTCAAGGTGAGGGGTGTATGCAAGGTGAGAGATGTGTGCAAGGTGAGAGATGTGTTCAAGGTGAGAGATGTGTGCAAGGTGAGAGATGTGTTCAAGGTGAGAGATGTGTGCAAGGTGAGAGATGTGTGCAAGGTGAGCGGTGTGCGCAAGGTGAGAGATGTGTACAAGGTGAGAGATGTGTACAAGGTGAGGGGTGTGTGCAAGGTGAGAGATGTGTACAAGGTGAGAGATGTGTACAAGGTGAGGGGTGTGTGCAAGGTGAGAGATGTGTGCAAGGTGAGAGATGTGTGCAAGGTGAGAGATGTGTGCAAGGTGAGGTGTGTGTGCAAGGTGAGAGATGTGTGCAAGGTGAGAGATGTGTACAAGGTGAGGGGTGTGTGCAAGGTGAGAGATGTGTGCAAGGTGAGAGATGTGTGCAAGGTGAGAGATGTGTACAAGGTGAGAGATGTGTACAAGGTGAGAGATGTGTACAAGGTGAGCGGTGTGTGCAAGGTGAGAGATGTGTGCAAGGTGAGAGATGTGTACAAGGTGAGAGATGTGTACAAGGTGAGAGATGTGTACACGGTGAGAGATGTGTACAAGGTGAGAGATGTGTACAAGGTGAGAGATGTGTACAAGGTGAGAGATGTGTACAAGGTGAGAGATGTGTGCAAGGTGAGAGATGTGTACAAGGTGAGAGATGTGTACAAGGTGAGAGATGTGTGCAAGGTGAGAGATGTGTGCAAGGTGAGAGATGTGTACAAGGTGAGCGGTGTGTACAAGGTGAGCGGTGTGTGCAAAGTGAGAGATGTGTACAAGGTGAGCGGTGTGTGCAAGGTGAGAGATGTGTGCAAGGTGAGAGATGTGTACAAGGTGAGAGATGTGTACAAGGTGAGAGATGTGTACAAGGTGAGCGGTGTGTGCAAGGTGAGAGATGTGTGCAAGCTGAGCTACGTGTTCAACAAGTGACATGTGCGGAAGAGGAGCGACGTGTTCACTATGAGATATGTGTGGTGAAAGAAGAGTGATGTGTTCAGTTTGAGAGATGTGCAGAAGTGGGACGATATTTTTAATGTGAGAGATAGGTGGAAGGTGGGTGATGTGTGCCAGGTTAGAGATTTTCTCAAGGTAAGAGATGTGTGCGTGTTGGCGATGTTTGCAATGTGAGAGATCTGTGCAAGATAAGGAATGTGTCCACGGTAAGAGATGTGTGCAAGGTGGGCGATGTGTTTAAGTTCAGAGGTGAGTGCACAATTACATATGTGTGAAAGGTGAGATATGTTTTTAAGGTAAGAGATGTGTTCAAGGTAAGAGATGTGCTCAATGTGAGAGGTGTGTTGAAAGTGCGCGATGTTATTCAATGTGATAGATGTGTGGAAGGTGAGAGATGTGTGGAAGGTGAGTGATGTGTTTAACATGAGAGATGTGTGGAAGGTGAGAGATGTCTGGAAGGTCAGCGATGTTTTCAATGTGAGAGATGTGTGGAAGATAAGTGGTGTGTGGAAAGTGCACGATGTTTTCAATGTGAGAGATGTGTGGAAGATGAGGGATGTGCGGAAGGTGAGCGATGTTTTCAATGTGAGACATATGGGGAAGGCGAGAGATGTGTTCAACGTGAGAGATGTGTGGAAGGTGAGAGATGTGTGAAAGGTGAGAGATGTGTGGAAGTTGAGCGATGTGATAAATCACAGAGATCTGTAGAATGTTAGCGTGTATTAAATTTTAGAGATGTGTGGAAGGTGAGCAACTTGTTTAATGTGAGAAATGTGTGGAATGTGGGATATGTGTGCAGTATGAGAGCTATATGTGTCTGAAGCTGCTAATTAGATAACAGTTTTGTGAGCTCCTCTTGGTTAACTTATTGAGTTAGCACTCACACTGGTGTTGTACTGGATGCGTGTTCACTTACCCAGTCCAAACAAGCAGACTTGGGACAAGTGACTCTTTCAGGCTGTATAGAGATCGAGTCCCCAGAAACACAAGCACACAGTTGGGAATGGGTCGTAAAAAGGTAAAGGTAGCTAGTCATGCCATCCCCCATGGAGTGGGAAGGAGAAGGTTAGATGCCTAGGTTTACTTTTGTCAGTTGATTACTGGCAGGACATGTTTCCTCCCTGACAATCTTCCTCCCTGGTTAAAATAACCAGTTCTCCACCAAGTACTGTAACAGGTACACATACACAATTGCGTACACTTGGAAAATGTTAAAATAGAACGATGGGTTAAAACAAATTACCACTGCGTCTATTTATTCTCAAGATATAGCATTAAAAACATGAAGTTCTGGTGTATGGTGATAGTGAGCTGGTGATTTCGAGACGCAAGATATTTACATATACTAGGTAGGGATCTGAAAAGATAGCCATATTTTTAGTTGCATGTCCTTCACAGGACACAGCAGTCAACCCCAGAATTTTTGCTGTTCGTGATTCCTGGGCAAATGTTACTTTCAGTAGTTTGCCATTGCTTTCTGAACGACCGGAACCTATAAATTTTTGGAAAAAAACCCAGCATGGCTGTGTTTCGAACCCGGGTATACGGGCTCATAAACCGCGTTCGCAAGACCTTAGCCACAGCGACCGACATGCAATGATGTATATAATGTGAATGTACATCAACATGGGCGATAAATACGTAAATTAAAATGTTACTTGTGGCGGGATTACATGTCTCAGAGTGAGATTTTGCCGTGGGTCAGATGAGACATTGTTTTATTTACTAATGCAAGCCTTTTCTCTATCTGGGTTTCCCTTGTTGTCATTTAACAGAATCATGGAACCAGGTGCTCTGTTTGAGAGCTAGGAATAGACAATCAAACATGTGTAGTTTCTAAGATCTATCGCATCTATACATATACCAACATAGACATTCAAACATAGTGTCTGGGTAATGTCTCCTGTCCAGGTTTACCGTTTTTTTTCTCTCTCTCTCTCTCTCTCTCTCTCTCTCTCTCTCTCTCTCTCTTTCTCTTTCTCTCTCTCTCTCTCTCTCTCTCTCTCTCTCTCTCTCTCTCTCTCTCTCTCTTCGTTTCTCTGGTTGACCTGACTCTGTGTACCTAGTCTTCATAAATTGGTGTTTGTATTTTGTTTAATTAGTGTGTGCAAATGGGAAGTACGGTCTGAGCTGTAAAGGTGTATGCCCAACCAATTGCAAAAACAACACTTGCCAGAGGTATACAGGACGATGTACAGGTAACGTATTACCGTTATTTATTTATCAGTATACGTGTGTTATGTGTGTGCTAACGAAGGAGTTAGACGCAACGTTCAAAGATTCATAGGACTGTGTCTTAATTGTGGATAGATTCTTACAAATTTGTAATCATACTTCGAGAGATCTGTCGATATTGTGTCACACTTCGAGAGACTATGGACTTCACACTTTAAGAGAATCTTTGAAGTTTTGACTCAAACATCTGGAGATTCTTTGGACTTACGTCAAGTTCTGAGAGATTGTTTGAGTTTTGACTCAAATGTTCTGTTTCGTTCACACAATCACTTATCTCTTTCGTGCAAGCATGTTTTATTATGTACTTTATTATGTTGCATTATGTATCCAGTTCATTTTATTATGTAAGCTTGCCCAAGTGTATAGTGGCAGGCAAGTTAGAGAATGTTTTGGTTAATGTGCTAGGAACAAGGTTAGGTTATCTACAAACTACTTAATGTGTATTCTAGTGCTAATGCTGTATTCTAGGCATGTTGCAAGGTAGATAATATTGTATAACCATAACGATAATATTATAAGCATACTGGAAACTAAAATATTAACATTGATGCGTTAGATCTCAGAATAATAAAAAAAATATATTTACTGGAACCAAACAGCAACAATTAAAATCACAAATAAAGACATAAATTATGAACATATAAAGTTGGGAGTAAGACAGGGATTAATTTTGTTACATGAACTCTTCTCCCTCTATAGCGAAGTAATAATGAGAGAGAAGAAAAGAAAAGCCAGTATAATATTTGGAGGTTATAATATAAATAATATACGCTATGAAGAGGACACAGTATTGATAGCGGATAATGCAACAGATCTACAAAAATGGTTGGACATTGTAGTAACAGAGAGTGCAAAGAAAGGAATCTCCTTGAATATCAAGAAAACAGTAACAATGGTGATACCAAAGAAACAGATGACACCCAAATGTGAAATAGAGATAGACGGGAACATTCTTCACCAAATGTATGTGTCTTTCCTCACGTGCCTAAGGCGGCGCATAGGGCAGAAGTCGTGGCTCTGTATGTTTGTGCGAAGCGTCAAACATTTGGAGCCTGAAATCTGATTCTGTAACAGCTGGGAGTTTTATGATGGCGGATTGTCAAGCCGCCGATCAATCGTCTTTAGTCAAGCTAGAAGAAAACACGTCCCGCCATCTTGACCCAAGCCGGAAACTCTCCCAAGTGGATAGTTTTAAATATCTAGGGACATTTATAACATCATATGGGAGATGCACAACAGAGATCAAGAGCAGAATAAGGCAAGCAAAGGCTAAATGCCCCCCCCCCCCAAAAAAAAAAAAAATGAAGAATATCTTATGCAATAAGTCGCTATCATTGAATGTAAGAAAGCGAGTGCTGAAGAGCTCTATAGAACCTGCTTTGCTGTATGGCTGTGAATCTTCGAATATAAATGAACAAATTAGGAAGAGATTGGAAGCAACAGAGATGTGGTTCCTTAGACGAATGTTGCGAATTCCTTGGGCTGCCAACGTAATTAACGACCAATGACTTAAAGAAGCTGGCGAAACTAGAACATTATATAAAACAATAATAAAGAGACAAACAGCTTTTTTTGTGGTCATGTGATGAGAATAGAGGCGCTGTAGAACATTGTGACACCAGGAAAGATCGAGGGGAAGAGAGGCAGAGGCAGACCACGAGAAATGATGCTGGATGGATTGCGACGGTGGCATGGAGGAATATCAACGGCAGAGTTGATCCAGAAAACCAAAGACAGAGATCCGTGGAGAGTCATGAACGCCTACGCCAGTCGGCACGGCACTTGATGATGATAACTGTAAACTAGATGTTGTGTGTTGTAGTGCTAAGTAGATAATGTGTGTTGTAACGCTAAGAACGTAGTGTAGGCTTCTTGCAATATATAAATATAAATATATATATATATATATATATATATATATATATATATATATATATATATATATATATATAAAGCGTGGGCGGTCATGACTCACCATTTCACTCGATCACCAGTGGCATGGATCAGGTCATTGAAGAGTGTTGAGGGGATACATAGAGCCTGTTATTTTGTATGGATGTGAAACTTTGACAATGTGCAGTCAATTTGAAAAACATCTGATGGCTGCAGAAATGTGGTTTCTGAGGAAAATGCAAAGAATACCATGGACAGACATAACAACCAATGACCAAGTACTACAGGAGACAAATGAAAATCGTAAATTGATTAGAGAAATTAGACGTAGACAGTCAAATATTTTGGACATGTTATGAGAAGAAATGGATTGGAGAACTTAGTGACAACTGGCAAGATCGAAGGGAACAGACTAAGAGGAAGACCGAGAGGAAAATACCTGCATGGCTTGGCCACATGGTGGGTTGATCCACGACGCTGGTGATCGAGTGAAATGGCGAGTCATGTCCGCCCACGCTTTCCGGCATGGCACATGATATATATATATATATATATATATATATATATATATATATATATATATATATATATATATATATATATATATATATATACTGCGTTTTGAGCGCTAAGTACATATTTTAGGCATGTTGCAATGTAGATAATGTATGATGCTGTGCTAAGGACATATTCTAGGCATTTTAAAATCTAGACAATGTTTGTTGTACAGCTAAGGATATAGAAATATAGAAAATGCATGTCAGTTCCATGGGGTTTTGTTTCTGTAGTCTTGGACAGATACCAGGCAAATTAAAATGTAGGCAATGTGTGTTCAAGAGATGGGGAATGGTTTCTGTTATGTTAATATGTAAATAATGTGTGTGAGAAGTGAGGACTGACAGTCTGCAATATAGGCAATGTGTGTGAAAGAAGTATTGACAAGTCCCATGTATTATTCTATGTAGATGTGCGTGTGTGTGTGCTTGCGTGCGTGCGTGTGTGTGTGTGTGTGTGTGTGTGTGTGTGTGTATGTGTGTGTGTGTTCTAGTTTCTAGTACTATTTACATATTAACATAACAGAAACCATTCTCCATCTCTTGAACACACATTGCCTACATTTTAATTTGCCTGCCAAGTGATGTGTGTGTGTGTGTGTGTGTGTGTGTGTGTGTGTGTGTGTGTGTGTGTGATATGCGAGGGAGGGGGGACCTCTTGACATTCAACAGTACAGCTATGTATGCCATGACGCGAAAATGACAAGCTGCCACCTTCATTGATTACCTTGCAAGTGTACACATCACTAATTACCTTAATTAATTACCTTCTGATCGTATAAAGCACTGATTACCTTAATGATTACCTTTCCAGCGTATACCATTAATTACCGTCATTGATTACCTTTAGAGCGCATAGACCGTCATTGATTACCTTTAGAGCGTATACAAAACTAGTTACCTTTAGTGATAAATCCCGGGTAATGAATTCGATGCTGGCTTCGTTGCTTAGAGGTTATGACTTTTCTCCGTAATCTCGTATACTCTCGCCAGGTAACGTGATGACGGTTCAAATCAGCAGTGGTTAGAATCGCAACGGTAACTTACGGAGTATGTGAGCCGGCCGCTCAGAAAGCAATGGCAAACTACTGAGCGTAATCTTGCCAAGAGATCAACATACAGCTGAAAGATGCTGGTGTTGACAGCGAGGTCCTGTAAAGGATATGCTAAAAAAAAAAAAATATGAATTCGATCCTCTCGTCTTGTATTGCAGTAATGTGTGGCTGCTGATTTTCTAGTGACTGAATCTTCCATAGACGATGAACTGTATTTTCCGTGTAGGACATTTCATGTGAATTTCACTGGCACAGGAACGGATCATAATGGGGACGACCCATTGCCGTGGAGTTGGAAGCGCGACTAACTAGCTAGCTAGCTAACTAACTAACTAACTAACTAACTAACTAACCAACCAGTTAACTAACTAACTAATTGATTACATTTCGAGCTTATATAACAATAATTACATTTAGTGATTACTTTTCGCGTGTATAGAACACATGTTACCTCTACTGATTACCTTTCGAGCGTATTGAACAACAGTTACCTTTAACGATTAACGTTAGAGAATTCCAGCCTTCAGAATGTCTTGACCTTATCACTTCACACACCATATTTGGAATCATCTCCGTGACATTTTTGTTTTTGTTATAATTATTTTTGGGGGGTTTTAAACACCACTTACTGTATAGCCTTTGTCCACCGAACCTGATACAAGCTTGAGAACACGGCAACAGTGTCTCTGTTCTGATATTTCAGCATGTGCCAGTGGTTTTTATGGGCCAGCCTGCCGCTCACGCTGTCCAAAGGAATGTGGAAACAATGAATGTAATCAAACAACGGGTGTTTGCCTGGCGTGTAGTGTTGGCATTCCCCCATTCTGTTCAGGTAGGCAGATACAAAGATGTCTAGTTGTCTTTACTGAGGTAGTGATTAGGAAGATGTTTGAGTATACATAACGGTGTAATTACAGAACTACAGACATGAATTGTGCTTTGCACTACAAATAAGCAATAGTTTTTAAGTGTAATAAATCATACTGCGCTGCAGCCAGGTTAAGTAATATCACGGACGAGCAAGCCAATTTGTTAGAAGTGGCTATTGTTGTCAGCGGACAGGCAACCTATTTGTCTAACGACTAATTTGATTTCCAGACTTGCTGTCCAATATGTCAGTAGTCACTGTTCCTCACATTGGTGTTTCTTTTGGGTGACGGATAAGATCCTTTATGTTCCAGATCGCAGAGGGAAAGATTAAGTCCCTGGATACCCCAATAGTACAATGAAAATGTCTCGTTTAAAAGGTAAAAATAGCAGGTCTTGATACCCCTCAAGGAGTGGCGAGGAGACGGTTTATGTCGACTAATGGACTACTGGGCATGGCATATTTTCCCCCTGACAATATTCCCTGATCTTGTTTCTAATTAAGCCCCATTCAGGTACACACATGAGTATGCACACTTAGAGAATAACAGATAACTGAGTTAAAACAAGCCACCACTCTTTATTACTATCACTGTGTGAAAAAATAAATGATTATTTCCAAGATACTAATTATAATGAATAATGTAAACATGCATCACCAATGCAATATAATGCATAACTGCTGTGGATGTGTGTAGGACATTGGCAGTTCAGGTGGGAAGATGCCTCAGTTAACTTCCGTACAGATACAATTGGCAGAAATAGGCTTAGCTAGTATCCGCTTTGATTAGCTAAAATACACTATGGTCAGCTAAGATCAGCCCGTCAGATTTCTGGACAAATATCCAGTCCAAACACTACCTGATCTCTCGAAGGAAAAAAACATTGTCACATGAATTTTGTAAACATAAACAATGCATATTACTATGTTATGAGACACAGCCACCACCCACCCACACATCCCCCATTCACTCCAACTCCCCCACCCAACCACACACACATACAATACATTCCCCCACCCATTCACCACATCCCTACACCTACACATCTCCCCACCCACACACACCTCTAACCCACCACACATCCCATCCACCCACACCCCAAGCACACATACATTCAATAACCCACACATCCCCCACCTACACACATCTCCCCACCCACACTCACCTCTCACCCACCACACATCTCATCCACCCACACCCCAAGCACACATACATTCAATAACCCACACATCCCCCACCTACACACATCTCCCCACCCACTCACATATCCTCTACCCGTCCCATTTCCCACCAACAATCACTCACCCAATATCCTCCTCCACCCACACACCTCCAACCACCCAGCCAAACACACATTCCTCAGCCACACACACATCTCCCCGTCAACTCACATATTCCGCACCTACCCACACACAAATTCCGCACTCACCCTCATAATCTCCCATCTCCCCCAGCCCACTCACAGATCCCGAGCCCACACCTACAAACAAATCCCACCATCTCCTAACCTGCACACACTCACCCACCCACATATTCTCTACCCACCCACACATCCTCTATCCACCCATCCCCCAACCAAACATCCCTTAACCACACACCCTTACTCATATACAATCACCCACCCACACATCCTCTACCCAACCACACATCCTCCATCCACCCATTCCCCCAGCCACCCATTCCCCCAGCCACACATCCCTTAACCACACACCCCTAGCCATATACACACACATCCCCACCCACGCACAATCTCCCCACCCATACAAACATCCCTCACACACATCCCCACCCACCAACACATTCCCCATTCTCAAACACACACCTCCCATCCACGCACACACAACCCACACACACATCCCCAACCCATACATTCATCCCCTCACACATCCCTAGACACACGTACTTATCCCTCAACCACTAACCCCACACATCCCTTACCCACTCATCAACACATACATCTCCTATCTACACACCCACACTCACACATCCCAACCACCCATCTAAGCACACATCCCCCACCCGCACACACATCCTTCACCCACCCGCAAACCCAACCACACCTTCATCCACCCACACAAACATCATTTATCCACACCCAGCTCCCCTCCCACACAACACAACACCCACCCCAAAGACACATCCCACACACACATCTATACACATATCTCCTACCCATCCACACATCCCCCAACTACAATCACCCTCACTACCCACACATACATCCTCCATCCAACCATACACACCCCCACCCAGCCAGACATATCCCCCACCCACACACACATCTCCAAATCCATCACCCACACCCATCACGCACCCCTCCCCCAACCCACACACATCCCCCACACACATTCACCCACACATCTATCACCCACACACACTCCCCACCCATCCACCCAAACATCCCACACCCATACACATCCCTCACCCACACACACATCCCCAAACCCACAACTACCCCCACCTGCACACATCTCCCACCCACCACATATCCCCACACCCACTTATCCCCACCCACACATATACCCCCACCCATCCCATAACCCACCATCAATCATCCACCAACATATCCTCCTCCACCCACTCACCCACAACCACCTAGACAAACACACATCCCCACCCACAAACACATCTCCCCATACACCCATACATCTCGCACTC